>JAAEAF010013612.1:0-20404 GCA_011037195.1 Triatoma infestans
AGTAGGGTAAAAAGACCGGTTCTGGCGCAAGGGCTACGGAGCCAAGCCTTTTTTGGGGGTTGCAAGAACGCCGCTGCCATCATCCAAATCAATGAGCTTAATTCAAAGATGACGTCATCAGATTAAATATTATCCAAATCGCGCCCCACCCCCACCCCCAGGCCAGACCTAAATTCAAAAGATAGCCCCCAACCTCCCACCCCAGGCCAGACCTAAATTCAAGAGAAAAAAAAAGATTTCTACATGACCTTGAATCGAACCAGCAAACCCAGCACTCACAGTCGGGTATCTAAACCAGTAGACCACCGATGCCACTCGGTCCTATGTAGAAAAAGATCCCGTCTATAAATTTATGTGCGTTGTACGAGCGCGTTCCAAGTTAGTTGTTTAGTTGTAGTAGTGTGTTTAAAAAAGTTTTTTTATTACTGCTTACACCTATTAATTATAGCACGTAGATTTCAACGGAAGAGAGAGAGGAAGTTAAGATGACGCAACATTTAAGCTGATAAGAAGGTTTTACATATATATCGCAGAGCAGCTCGCTATCATCCTATCTTCGACCTTGAGGTCAATCTAATGCGATAACTTAGCATTATTTTTTTTTAATTGAATTTCAGTCGGTCAGAAGACCGCACAGCCGCTGTTATGACTCACTCGAGACATATATAGATAAAAACAGTTGGTTAGAAGATATTGCACAATTGTAGATGTCCTTGGTCTTATCAGCATATACTGTTTAATCACACCAAACCATTATGATACTGGGTGTTAACATTATACATATTAAAAAATGCATACCAGCTAATAAATATTTTTTGAGGAGTTAGAATAAAAAAACTCATTTATATAATTGTTTTACAAATTTTTTATTATCAATTTGTTACAATGACATGTTTATGGTATAATACATTGAATAATTAATAAAACTCATTTATTTAATTTTTTATGGTATAATACACTGTTTTGATCAATTAATACCAAAATATTTATAATGTATCATAAAAAAAACATAAAATTAATTTTTTGGTCTAATATGTTTACGCAAACGTTAATCTGCATCAATATCCTGCACTAAAATGTCCCGGTGTCCATAGGCCAACGAGTTTATCCCATCAGGCAGGATGAACCGTTTATTATCTGAGGCTGAAAGGCTTCGTATATTAATTAAGGTGGAGTAGACTTTATGCCCTACCGACCGAATCGATTTCATTATGCTTAACATCGAGACATCGTTGAATAGGACGGATTTATAATCGGCAAATCCAAGTTTCTTAAGCGTAGATCTTTGCACGCCTTTTGCACGCTTCTTTATATCCCCATCCACATCAATAGCATACATCTTCGGACACAATGCAACCACTTCGGTAATTATGCGCCCATCCACTTCATCCTTAAATTTCCCCAATACCTTTTTATTTTTAATTGAGAAATTCGGATGGCTTGGATGATATCCTGACGTGTCAAAATGATCTTCCATTTCCAGCATATCCTTAAAAATGTCATCTGTGCTGATGCGGTACAATAGGGAGTCCGTATCCGTATATATTAAACGAAGCCGTTCTGGTCCATATTTTTGCAGCATAATGGAGTAATGAAATTTGAAAATTATATCCTTCGAGATCTCCAAAATAGAAAAGCCCACGTACGGAACTTTGTTAAAGTATATCCTCGTTTTGGCCATCCTAACACCACCCAAATTCTCATCATATATTTTAGCATCGAGGAATGTTGGCTTTGCAATTAATTTCATTAATCTGCTATCATTAGTGACAAGCTCAAAGTTCATCCTTTTACGCACATTCTCCATAGTCTTCCCAAAGTTTGCATTATTATATAATTTGTACTGATTCTTCTCCAAATCGTTGGTTGCACGAGTCCTCATATCCGTGTTTAATTTGATGTAAGGAAGAAGCCATGGTGATTGCTTAAATCGAAGGGCTCTACGAACCCGCACCAGCTGCAGCCCATAATCGAGGGCCTGTTTAAGAGCAATGTAGTGAACCACGTATCTCTCCCGCTTGCCAAGATGAGGAATCCATTTTTTAATATTTCCCTCACTGTTAGGAGGCGCCATTGTTTCTGCAAGAAACGGGAGGTCGTTGTGAAGCGGATGAAGATGTTCTGGATATTCCAGATCCACTTCTAATATATATCCAAAGTCGGAATCATCAGGGATGTCTTGAACTTGAATCTCTTCCGGCTGTTCCACCCATTCAAAGCCTCCATAAGGTAAAGACCTACTCTGTGCATCACCATATAAATTGTTTGCATCGTAATACATGATGAATACTGACTCTTGCGTTGGATCATAGGTTTGCATGTATTTATTATTGGCCTTGCAATACCGTAGGGAAGCCTGGCAGATACCTCCTCTTATGCCACGTTCGACCCTTAGAATCATTTCATAATCAAGCAGAAGTTCCAATTTAATGCCTGTTAACCCCAACATAGCATCCCACGCCATACCGGGAGCAGTGAAATAATGCGCAGGATCGATTTTATGAGTACTCATTGTCACACGTCTAAAGTTTTCAAAGACATCAGCCAGCAACAAAACATCAGTCTTTAAATAGATATCACTATATTCTCCCAACGTTGTACAATGAAACTCGTTCCCCACCTTCACTGCATGGTTATAATCCTCTTCGCCAATATGGCTGTCCGTCAAGGCGTTGTAGAATGCAACCTTAGGTGGTAAATTTTCTTCATCCAATTTCTGCCAGGAACTCACATAGTCGTACGGGAAAACGCCTTTTCTTAATACAAGGAGCAGCTGCGTTTCAGTGAAATATTTCGCAGTTTCCATGAAAGAAGATTTTGGTAAGTAATTAACTAGTTGAGCCAGACTCCCTGCCATGAATCTGAATGAATCCAAGAAGCGAAATTGAATACCATTAATGTACTTTGCAAATGAAATAAACTTCTCTTCAGTATGAGGTATTACATTAACTCTGCCTGGAAGTTTCCCCAATTCTTTAATAATAAAATGCGAATCGTACCCGCTGAGATTGTGAATGAATACTGGAACATAAGTTGGTTGCCGGCATCGCAAATTACAATTATTACATGCAGCGCCCCTATATTTGCCTGACATATGACAATGATCCCGCACCTTATGGTTGGCTTCGCTGAATGTATGACTGCAGAGATAACAGGTATCAGCTGCCTTCCATTCTCTTTCTTCTAACTCACTAATCACTATGTCCACATTTTTGTTTAACATCTTGCCAATGACTGTTGATAAATCGCTTAGATGACGTAAGAATTTTTCGGCTGCATTCTCTCTCCTATATAGAAATGGTTCTTTAAGCGTCCAAAGATGTTCTATTTCATCGGTGGGTTTTACATAGGCGCAGAAAGAAAACGGTTCATGTTCCTGATAGTTCGTTGTAGATGATCGGGCTGGGGAAGGCGCACATGAATGTATAGGTTTTAAAAGGCACTCGAAATCGGCGTAAATCACAAAATTTGCTTTTAGCTGGCGGTCAACGTTTTTAAATTCAATAAAAGGTTCTTCAGTTGGGAGTTTAACAGCTGCCGGATTGTTATTGCCACAATATATCCTGTGTTCTTGTAGTTTATCCTCTGCTGATTTGCCATACCGCCCATCAAAGTGTGTAAAACAGCGTTTACACAACTGTATTGCATTTGTATGTTTTGTTATTTGTCTGGAAACCAACCTATTTAAATGTTTAATAAAAATATAATGTTGTTTTTCTCCATCTTGCATGAGTAAAAGATCACGATGGTCTTGCAGTTCTTCTTTAACAACCTTCAGCGGGTAAACACTATTATCACCATCCAACCCGAATACATTTATTGATATATTGTTTACTTTTTCGAACTTTTTGATGTGGTGAAGAGGCGTGGGGAATGAAACGCACTCAAAATTATAAGGATGAACCAGCGTTTTATATTTACTAACACGTTGAGGGTTCTTATCCACAAATTTTGCTAATATAGCATATTTAAAACACTCCTCTCCGTAATTCTCCGGATTTATACAAGCCTTCTTAGCAGCGATAGATTTAGGAAGTTTGATATATGTCGACCCTCCTAGCGGCTTGTACATATTTATCCGCAACCTTGCTCCATCTATCCCAACCAGCTTCCATCCACTCTTCTCTAACTGTGCCTCTTCCATTTCGTTCACTAATTTCTTGAATGCATGTTCGAGAAACTCATCGATATCTGTGTCCATATAAACGGCCTTATTCCGAGTTTTAAATGATCTATCAGTTTGTTCCCCAAGTGTATTCTCAAACAGACATTCCACACTATATTAATTTTTAGCGTACGTTTCTCTTCCAATTGTTGTTTAATGAGCTCGTATAGACGCCTTTTAATCGACTGCAGAAACGTAGATAGATCTTCAAATTCCGCTGATTGCAGAAAATATGACCTTATTCTCCCCCGACATGCCGATTCATATTCTTCAGATGCCCGTTTCAACACTTCCGCTTTAGTTGGTTCCACACATGCCTTTTCAGCGCCTGAATTATCATATCGAGCTTTCTTTACAGGAGGTCGGTCAGCACAGACTATTTCATGTCGCTCGCCGTTATATCTATTCAAAAAAGTCCGTTTACAGCCCTTACAGACATACATCTGGTTTGCATTACAGTATCTTTGGTGGCGATAGAGATTCTTCTTCAAAGTGAATGTTTTTCCACATTTCTCACAGCTAAATGTTGCCATCTTGAACGATGTTTAACGTGTAGGAAGTCACACTAAGACTGAGATCCATACCTCACGCACCTATATTTATACCTTCGGGAACCGACTTTGCGCATGCGCATAACTTTTCCCCAAAATGTAACACAATCTAGAGTAATAAAGTACAAAACAAGTTTTAAGCACGTGCATAGCATTTCTCAAATGTGACACGATCTAGAGTAATAAAGTACAAAACCATTGTTGCGCATGCGCATAGCATTTCTCAAATCTAGAGTAAATTGGTATATTAATAAACGGAAATAGCACTTTTAGGAGACAACCTAACCCCCCACCTCCGCCTCAAAGGTGCCTAAAATGCATTTTCCCAGAGAAATATTTCAAATAAAAATTGTAGATCCTTGTATGTGTAGCTGATATATCAATTTTACTGAAAATTGTTGGAACTATTTTGAAATGATTGCAAAATCCATTCAGTAAAGTGGTACTTCCGCTTGAGGAATTTCGACAGATAACGTACTTCTGGAACCCCATGTGATACCCCAGACGGAATAGCGTGTTTGAACTAATTACTATAACACTAAACAGAAAATGGTTAAATATTACGTAATGTTCTAAAAATAGATCTTTAGAGGCGGTGACCTTGAAAGGAAGTTAAAACTATAAACAATTAGCTATCGAATATGCATATTTACATATTTGTAAAAAATGAATGTGTGTGTGTGTGTGTCGGATTCATTGACCTTTAGATAGCAAGACTATGCATGTTTTTTGCAACATTGTGCCAGACTTGAGTGAAGTATTATTATTTCGCGCTGTTTGAAACACCAATTTTGGCGGAAAAAAAATTTTTAAAAAACTTGTTTTATTTCCTTAAAAATATAATATTAAAAATCATTCACTCATTTCATTTATTTATTGTGATGAAGAACCCTCTGTAATCTATAAAAACAGATTTAAATGATAAATATAAATACAAGCAAGAGTGTTTTCTACTTCAAACACGCATGACCAACTCCATGCCGGCCTGGTCATACTCTGAATATAAACTCTCGCAGAAGGTTGGAGGGGTGAGGGCAAATGAGGCAATCCCCACTTTACATCATTAATATTCCCCTACTGCCAATAGAAAGAACGCAGCGAATTTTAGGTGAACAATAGGGCATATATGTAAGCAGTTTTTCTCTTCCAAAAATATTTTTTTAAGAAAATGCACTTAGTATTCCAAATTAATGAAATTCATCGGTGTTTTTATGGAAAAATCATAAAAACTAAAAACTGTTCAGTAAAACACAGTTCCGGCTTACTAATTTTTCTTGAAACTCGGAATTTTGGCAATCCTCGGAAACCCTACATAGAGGTATGTGGGGATTGCCTCATTTGCCCTCACCCCTCCAACCTTCTGCGAGAGTTTATATTCAGAGTATGACCAGGCCGGCATGGAGTTGGTCATGCGTGTTTGAAGTAGAAAACACTCTCGCTTGTATTTATATTTATCATTTAAATCTGTTTTTATAGATTACAGAGGGTTCTTCATCACAATAAATAAATGAAATGAGTGAATGATTTTTAATATTATATTTTTAAGGAAATAAAAAAAGTTTTTTAAAAATTTTTTTTCCGCCAAAATTGGTGTTTCAAACAGCGCGAAATAATAATACTTCAATCAAGTCTGGCACAATGTTGCAAAAAACATGCATAGTCTTGCTATCTAAAGGTCAATGAATCCGACACACACACACACACACATTCATTTTTTTACAAATATGTAAATATGCATATTCGATAGCTAATTGTTTATAGTTTTAACTTCCTTTCAAGGTCACCGCCTCTAAAGATCTATTTTTAGAACATTACGTAATATTTAACCATTTTCTGTTTAGTGTTATAGTAATTAGTTCAAACACGCTAGTCCGTCTGGGGTATCACATGGGGTTCCAGAAGTACGTTATCTGTCGAAATTCCTCAAGCGGAAGTACCACTTTACTGAATGGATTTTGCAATCATTTCAAAATAGTTCCAACAATTTTCAGTAAAATTGATATATCAACTACAAATACAAGGATCTACAATTTTTATTTGAAATATTTCTCTGGGAAAATGCATTTTAGGCACCTTTGAGGCGGAGGTGGGGGGTTAGGTTGTCTCCTAAAAGTGCTATTTCTGTTTATTAATATACCAATTTACTCTAGATTTGAGAAATGCTATGCGCATGCGCAACAATGGTTTTGTATTTTATTACTCTAGATCGTGTCACATTTGAGAAATGCTATGCACATGCTTAAAACTTGTTTTGTACTTTATTACTCTAGATTGTGTTACATTTTGGGAAAAGTTATGCGCATGCGCAAAGTCGGTTCCCGAAGGTATAAATATAGATGCGTGAGGTATGGATCTCAGTCTTAGTGTGACTTCCTACACGTTAAACATCGTTCAAGATGGCACCATTTAGCTGTGAGAAATGTGGAAAAACATTCACTTTGAAGAAGAATCTCTATCGCCACCAAAGATACTGTAATGCAAACCAGATATATGTCTGTAAGGGCTGTAAACGGACTTTTTTGAATAGATATAACGGCGAGCGACATGAAATAGTCTGTGCTGACCGACCTCCTGTAAAGAAAGCTCGATATGATAATTCAGGCGCTGAAAAGGCATGTGTGGAACCAACTAAAGCGGAATTGTTGAAACGGGCATCTGAAGAATATGAATCGGCATGTCGGGGGGAGAATAAGGTCATATTTTCTGCAATCAGCGGAATTTGAAGATCTATCTACGTTTCTGCAGTCGATTAAAAGGCGTCTATACGAGCTCATTAAACAACAATTGGAAGAGAAACGTACGCTAAAAATTAATATAGTGGTGGAATGTCTGTTTGAGAACACACTCGGGGAACAAACTGATAGATCATTAAAACTCGGAATAAGGCCATTTATATGGACACAGATATCGGTGAGTTTCTCGAACATATATTCAAGAAATTAGTGAACGAAATGGAAGAGGCACAGTTAGAGAAGAGTGGATGGAAGCTGGTTGGGATAGATGGAGCAAGGTTGCGGATAAATATGTACAAGCCGCTAGGAGGGTCGACATATATCAAACTTCCTAAATCTATCGCTGCTAAGAAGGCTTGTATAAATCCGGAGAATTACGACGAGGAGTGTTTTAAATATGCTGTATTAGCAAAATTTGTGGATAAAGACCTCAACGTGTTAGTAAATATAAAACGCTGGTTCATCCTTATAATTTTGAGTGCGTTTCATTCCCCACGCTCTTCACCAGATCAAAAAGTTCGAAAAAGTAAACAATATATCAATAAATATATTCGGGTTGGATGGTGATAATAGTGTTTACCCGCTGAAGGTTGTTAAAGCAGAACTGCAAGACCATCGCGACCTTTTACTCATGCAAGATGGAGAAAAACAACATTATGTTTTTATTAAACATTTCAATAGGTTGGTTTCCGGGCAAAAAACAAACTATGCGCATGCAATACAGTTGTGTAAACGCTGTTTTACACACTTTGATGGGCGTTATGGAAAATCAGCAGAGGGTAAACTACAAGAACACAGGATATATTGTGGCGATAACATTCCAGCAGCTGTTAAACTCCCAACTGAAGAACCTTTTATAGAATTTAAAAACGTTGAACGTCAGCTAAAAGCAAATTTTGTGATTTACGCCGATTTCGAGTGCCTTTTAAAACCTATACATTCATGTGCGCCTTACCCAGCCCGATCATCTACAACGAACTATCAGGAACATGAACCGTTTTCTTTCTGCGCCTATGTAAAACCCACCGATGAAATAGAACATCTTTGGATGCTTAAAGAACCATTTCTATATAGGGGAGAGAATGCAGCCGAAAAATTCTTACGTCATCTAAGCGATTTATCAACAGTCATTGGCAAGATGTTAAACAAAAATGTGGACATAGTGATTAGTGAGTTAGAAGAAAGAGAATGGAAGGCAGCTGATACCTGTTATCTCTGCAATCATACATTCAGCGAAGCCAACCATAAGGTGTGGGATCATTGTCATATTTCAGGCAAATATAGGGGCGCTGCATGTAATAATTGTCATTTGCGATGCCGGCAACCAACTTATGTTCCAGTATTCATTCACAATCTCAGCGGGTACGATTCGCATTTTATTATTAAAGAATTGGGGAAACTTCCAGGCAGAGTTAATGTAATACCTCATACTGAAGAGAAGTTTATTTCATTTGCAAAGTACATTAATGGTATTCAATTTCGCTTCTTGGATTCATTCAGATTCATGGCAGAGAGTCTGGCTCAACTAGTTCATTACTTACCAAAATCTTCTTTCATGGAAACTGCGAAATATTTCACTGAAACGCAGCTGCCCCTTGTATTAAGAAAAGGCGTTTTCCCGTACGACTATGTGAGTTCCTGGCAGAAATTGGATGAAGAAAATTTACCACCTAAGGTTGCATTCTACAACGCCTTGACGGACAGCCATATTGGCGAAGAGGATTATCACCATGCAGTGAAGGTGTGGAACGAGTTTCATTGTACAACGTTGGGAGAATATAGTGATATCTATTTAAAGACTGATGTTTTGTTGCTGGCTGATGTCTTTGAAAACTTTAGACGTGTGACAATGAGTACTCATAAAATCGATCCTGCGCATTATTTCACTGCTCCCGGTATGGCGTGGGATGCTATGTTGAGGTTAACAGGCATTAAATTGGAACTTCTGCTTGATTATGAAATGATTCTAATGGTCGAACGTGGCATAAGAGGAGGTATCTGCCAGGCTTCCCTACGGTATTGCAAGGCCAATAATAAATACATGCAAACCTATGATCCAACGCAAGAGTCAGTATTCATCATGTATTACGATGCAAACAATTTATATGGTGATGCACAGAGTAGGTTTTTACCTTATGGAGGCTTTGAATGGGGGGAACAGCCGGAAGAGATTCAAGTTCAAGACATCCCTGATGATTCCGACTTTGGATATATATTAGAAGTGGATCTGGAATATCCAGAACATCTTCATCCGCTTCACAACGACCTCCCGTTTCTTGCAGAAACAATGGCGCCTCCTAACAGTGAGGGAAATATTAAAAAATTGATTCCTCATCTTGGCAAGCGGGAGGGATACGTGGTTCACTACATTGCTCTTAAACAGGCCCTCGATTATGGGCTGCAGCTGGTGCGGGTTCGTAGAGCCCTTCGATTTAAGCAATCACCATGGCTTCTTCCTTACATCAAATTAAACACGGATATGAGGCCTCGTGCAACCAACGATTTTGAGAAGAATCAGTACAAATTATATAATAATGCAAACTTTGGGAAGACTATGGAGAATGTGCGTAAAAGGATGAACTTTGAGCTTGTCACTAATGATAGCAGATTAATGAAATTAATTGCAAAGCCAACATGCCTCGATGCTAAAATATATGATGAGAATTTGGTTGGTGTTAGGATGGCCAAAACGAGGATATACTTTAACAAAGTTCCGTACGTGGGCTTTTCTATTTTGGAGATCTCGAAGGATATAATTTTCAAATTTCATTACTCCATTATGCTGCAAAAATATGGACCAGAACGGCTTCGTTTAATATATACGGATACTGACTCCCTATTGTACCGTATCAGCACAGATGACATTTTTAAGGATATGCTGGAAATAGAAGATCATTTTGACACGTCAGGATATCATCCAAGCCATCCGAATTTCTCAATTAAAAATAAAAAGGTATTGGGGAAATTTAAGGATGAAGTGGATGGGCGCATAATTACCGAAGTGGTTGCATTGCGTCCGAAGATGTATGCTATTGATGTGGAGGGGGATATAAAGAAGCGTGCAAAAGGCGTGCAAAGATCTACGCTTAAGAAACTTGGATTTGCCGATTATAAATCCGTCCTATTCAACGATGTCTCGATGTTAAGCATAATGAAATCGATTCGGTCGGTAGGGCATAAAGTCTACTCCACCTTAATTAATAAACGAAGCCTTTCAGCCTCAGATAATAAACGGTTCATCCTGCCTGATGGAATAAACTCGTTGGCCTATGGACACGGGACATTTTAGTGCAGGATATTGATGCAGATTAACGTTTGCGTAAACATATTAGACCAAAAAATTAATTTTATGTTTTTTATGATACATTATAAATATTTTGGTATTAATTGATCAAAACAGTGTATTATACCATAAAATTAAATAAATGAGTTTTATTAATTATTCAATGTATTATACCATAAACATGTCATTGTAACAAATTGATAATAAAAAATTTTTAAAACAATTATATAAATGAGTTTTTATTCTAACTCCTCAAAAAATATTTATTAGGTGGTATGCATTTTTTAATAGGTATAATGTTAACACCCAGTATCATAATGGTTTGGTGTGATTAAACAGTATATGCTGATAAGACCAAGGACATCTACAATTGTGCAATATCTTCTAACCAACTGTTTTTATCTATATATGTCTCGAGTGAGTCATAACAGCGGTTGTGCGGTCTTCTGACCGATTGAAATTCAATTAAAAAAAAAATAATGCTAAGTTATCGCATTAGATTGATCTCAAGGTCGAAGATAGGATGATAGCGAGCTGCTCTGCGATATATATGTAAAACATTGTAATTAGTAATTATAACCTTCTTATCAGCTTAAATGTTGCGTCATCTTAACTTCCTCTCTCCCTTCCGTTGAAAACTACGTGCTATAATTAATAGGTGTAAGCAGTAATAAAAAACTTTTTTAAAACACACTACTACAACTAAACAACTAACTTGGAACGCGCTCGTACAACGCACATAAATTTATAGACGAGATCTTTTTCTACATAGGACCGAGTGGCAGCGGTGGTCTACTGGTTTAGATAACCGACTGTGAGTGCTGGGTTTGCTGGTTCGATTCATGGTCATGTAGAAATCTTTTTTTTTTTCTTGAATTTAGGTCTGGCCTGTGGTGGGAGGTTGGGGGGGCTATCTCTTGAATTTAGGTCTGGCCTGGGGTGGGGGTGGGGCGCGATTTGGATAATATTTAATCTGATGACGTCATCTTTGAATTAAGCTCATTGATTTGGCAGCGGCGTTCTTGCAACCCCCAAAAAGACTAGTATCCGTAGCCCCTGGCCCAGAACCGGTCTTTTTACCCTACTAAAGGGAGGTTTTAGTTTTCTGTGGTTGTCTCTAAAAAAGCTTTCAAAAACGATTTTCTTTAAACTTTAAAATTAACTAACATATAAAGTCTACACTTTTTATTTGTAAATTTGTCCGGGAAAAATTACATTTAAGGGCCACTTGGGGGGGGAGGGATGGGGTTATGGTTCCCTCTAAAATGCTATTTCAGTTCATTATACAAAATTCTAACATCGAAATAATATTAATTAGAATTTAATATGTTGTCAAAATCCCGATTTTGAAAAAAATCGGATGAACTGGAAGTGCCTTTTTTAATGAATAGGTTTTTCATTTTTTTTTAGAGAAAGTCGTGTGAGTGTTTCACACCAGATTTTTTTTTTTTTTTTTTAAGGAAAAGTAGGATTCGAAGCTATGTTTGATAGTTTGGTTTCTTCTGTTCTGCCCTAGCATCAGTGACTTCTAAAAATTTGTTGTTAAGATCTCTGTTTTAATAAAATTTAAGTAATGGAATTCGCGAGAATAGTAATCCCTTCATTATAATATTTCATAAAAAAATAATTACTTATTATTATTTCAGATAATAGCACTGAAAGACAATGACAGTTTAGCAGCTATGTTGGCCGCAGAAGTTGAAGCAGATCTATTAATATTAATGTCAGATGTTGATGGTATTTACACATGTCCTCCATCACAAGAGGGTGCCAAACTTATACATACATTCACACCAGAAATGCTGGATATTGTAACTTTTGGCAAGAAATCCAAAGTTGGTACCGGTGGTATGGATTCCAAGGTAAGTGGATTGGTTTTTATGTTAGCATATTTAGAGAAAGGCAGAAGTTAGTACACATGATATTATAACCCTAAATCCTATGGCGCAACAGCTTGCCGAATGGCGATTTGAATAGGGAGGACGCATGTGGTAAACACACCGCAGTTCCCACGCCGTTCAGTTCCGGTCTTCGCTATCTAGGGCGCTACTAACTGTAGCTTCCCACTTTTCATCACGATGCTGGGTCAACATCGATTTTGCTTCACGGGAATCAAACCCTGAAGTTTCGCACGAAAGGCGAGTGCGTTAGCCACTAGACCAACGCGTGAGGATGAGAGAAAGCCAAATGTGGTAAATAAGGTACTTAATATGGTGGCCTTGTATAGTAATGCACGTAGCGGGAACTACACGGTCCCACTTTGAACATGTGTTTTTTTTTTCCACTAAATTGGCGAATCTTTTAATCAAAATAAACCCTAAAGCTTATTCTTTCATTTCATTTATTGTTTGCTTTTTGAATGATAGTTGACCAGAAATATTGACTTAAGTGGATATATTTTAAGCAGGTTTAATTTTTGGTTTAAATGAAAACCGAGTAACGATTACAAAATAACGAATACCTGATCGCTGAGCCAGTCGAAGTAGTGGGGACAAATTTTAAAATTGAAGTTTCAGATTAACTATTGACACATAGTCATCTTAGTTGACAACCAGGCCGTACTCGAGGCCCTTACTGTTCTTCAATGAGAGCGCGAAATTGATAAGATTATGATCAAGTATCCTAATTTAGTCCTGCAATGGGTGCCTATGCAATGCGATATGGAGGTGAATAAAGAGGTTGGAGATGCCGCAACATTCCTCCTTCATGGTGCAAATCGCCTGTTCAATTTAATGTTTATGGCTTTCTGTTATATTACTAAGGGGTCTTGCTAAAGAATCGCAGAATACTTAGTAGATAACCTTATATATTCAGACCTGCCAAAGAAAATGAGTGTAGCCTGTTTATGGATGAAAGGCCACGATTATTTGCAGGCACATCTCCACCGAATTGGTATGGTGGATCTCGAGTATTTCTACTCTGCGACCGAGATGATAACAGACTGAACTATTACACGTGTTTTTTTTTTTGTTCTATGGCGCAACAGCCCATGAAGAGCCCAGGCTTGCCAGATGGCGATTTGAATAGGGGGCGTATAGTAAGCACGCCGTTGTTTCCACGACGTTTAGTTCTGGCTTTCGCAACCTAGGGCGCTACTAACTGTAGCATCCCACTTTTATCACAATGCTGGATCAACACTGACTTTGCCCTCACGGGAATCGAACCCTGAATTATCGTATGAAAGGAGAGTTTGCTAGCCACTAGACCAACGCGTGAGAACTAGGTAAAATTATTGAAATAAAAAAAAAAGAACGTTAATAAAGAGTTATTAACGAGAATAAAAGCAGAAAGAGAACAACAAAAAAATCGTTCAAAAAGGGGATATAATTCTCTTAAAATTAATTCTCCCCTGGATAATAGAAAAATAAATTTAATGAATGATCTAAAAATCTTACGGCGGCAAGAGAAAGTATTGTAATCGTGTCAAATATTCAAAATTGAATTTTCACCGGAAACAGATGCTGGAAAATTTGTAAAAATGTAGTTTGCGTATGTATACTAAGTAAGAGAGAGGGGGGGGAGAGAGAGAGAGATATTGTGATGGAGTGAAGAAGCTAAAAGCATTTTAAAAAAAAAGTCACGAGAGTATTTGATATAGTTGTACGGAAACTTTTTGATATTCCGCTTACCCACTATCAGATCCGACACGAAATTTAGGAAATGGAAAGAAAAATTATATCAAGTATGGACTTTCTGTGGTTTGTGTGTTTTTCTACAAGCAATAATAGAAAGTAATAGAACTGGGCCGGCCAGCTGTAGGCTGCTGCGCCAACTTTCTTCACGGGGTCCTTTTAAATTAATACAAATATTATTCAAAACTCATATTTTTTTTATATTATAATCATTTGTTTATCATCTTTAATGATTAATGATAATATTAATAATAATAATTATCACTCAACATTTATTTAAAAAAACAAAAAATTAGGAAAAAAAAAATGAATAAAGAATTTAGATTGTAGATAATGTGGCAAACAATTTAGTTGACAGTCTCATTCGTAATAAAATATAAGCCACACAATTTTCACTAACCACATTTTCAACGGAGTCATAAATTCTAGGGCTATTCGTCGTAATGTCTTGTGGAAAAAAATAAAAACAAGTACACACTACAACTGAATGTGATAATATCTGGGATGATTTTATCCATCTTAGGGTTACTTGTTTTTATTGTTTCCACCGGATTGGTATGATGAATCTCGTGTATTTTTACTCTGCGACCGAGATGATAACAGACTGAACTCTTACATGTGTTTTTTCTTTCCTGTGGCGCAACAGCCCATGAAGGGCCAAGTCTTGCCAGACGGCGATTTGTGAATAGAGAGGCGTGTAGTAAGCACGCCGTTGTTTCCACGACGTTTAGTTCTGGCTTTCGCAACCTAGGGCGCTACTAACTGTAGCATCCCACTTTTATCACGATGCTGGCTTAACATCGGACTTTGCGTCTCGGGAATGGAACCCTAAATTCACACACGAAACGAGCGTGAGCCACTAGACCAACGCGTGAGGACTAATATTATAACATTGTCAATAAAAAAAATAAATAAAAAAAAAATTCCTGTGTGAAACACTCACATATTATTACTATTATTATCAAAACGGGTGCCCAAAGGCGCAGGGCCTAAGCCTATGTGGCTCTTATCCCCCCAATACCCCCCGTAACCCCTAATTAATATCCCCCGGTAAACATTGACGGGTTAATCGGCAAATCACAAGATCCCTAAACTCCAACTCGCCCAGGGCGCAATCATGCGGGAGTGGGGTCCTCCCAAATATTACGAAACCTAGTTCCAGCGTAAAACGGGGACCACGTGCCATAAGTAGTGATACACCGTTTCCCTAACTCCGTCATCACCGTTCTGACAAATGGGACTTGGCGTCCTCCCTAAGTTGAACAGGTGTGTCCAGTCACTATCCCTACCAAAGTCCTCAAACCCGTCCTACTAAGAGACAGGAGATACTCCGAAATTCCCTGCTTGCTTGCCTTTATGAATCTTTTAGCATGGAGGCACCCCTGCGTGTCCACCCAGCGTTTCTCCAAAGCTCTCGTCTGCCAAAGTCTAAAATGGTAATGATGATCCCTCCCTGGCCAGCCGATCCGCCCTCTCATTGCCCTCTATTCCCGCATGTCCGGGTATCCAATAGAGATGCACCTTACCCCTCCGAGCCAAAGCGTTAAGCCTTCTCCTACATTCTCCCACTAATTTCGAACTCCACCAAGGCTTACTCAAAGCCCTTAGTGCGGCTTGACTATCGGAGAAGATCCGCACTTCCTTAAACTCTCCTAGCCACTCCCCCAAAGATGGGGCAGCATTCAATGATGCCCACCACCTCAGACTGGAAAACAGTGGCCAAACCACCCAAGGCCACCGAACTCCCTCTATCCAACTCCAGAAACCATGCTCCCGCCCCCGACAGGCCAGTACCCTCCTGCCTAGAGCCATCTGAATAGCAGCGAATAATACCGCTGCCCGACTCCGTTGGCCTCGTGAGGTTATCATCCCCTATACTACCAATCGTAATCTCATAATCTCTCTCAAATCCCCATTTCTTGCTCGTCTCATCAAGTTTGGATAGCAAAAATCGGTTCACTCGCCAAATTTCGTCCTCGATCCTAGTGTGATCCCCCCCCCCCCACGGAAGGTTCTCACCCATTCTTCCTTGCACCTCATTCTGGGGTACCCTTTCATTGCCTCTCCCACATACTACATACTGAAGGGGGATTAGCCAGCAGCATCTCTAATGCCACCATCGATGTCGTTCTCATCGCGCCAGTAATAGCCAAACAGGCCGTGCGCTATACTCCCAACAGCTTCTTGCTATTCCTCCCCACCAAGGAGCCACACCACCGCCAAACACAGCTACATACAGCATCCTTGGCTTCACCAACTTCTCGTAAATCCAATGGATACATGGGGGATTAACTCCCCAGCTCTTACCCGCTAATCTCCTACACTGCCAGAAAACCTTCTGCCCCTTCTCACCAATATACTCAATGTGGGCCCGCCAATTCAGCAACACTCACATAACTTTCTCTTATTCCATTTAATTCAATTATATATAATGACAAATTTTTTTTTTAAACTCAAATATTACTTAGTTGTCCTATCATAAATATATAGAGAAGATTGGAGAAAAAGTACCAACCTAATTAATCTTGGCAGGTAGAGAAGTGATGATTATGTTATGGCCTAGTAGAACGCTCCTAAAACACTGAACCACCTTTAATATAACATTTGAAATTAAAGCCACATAATTCAGCAGCACTATCTAAAGTAAATTTTTTTTTTTTTTTTAATAATGTTTCAAATAATAAAAATAATACGTTTTTATCTGTGAAGTTAGCGAACCAAGTTTATAAGAATTTGTTTTAATCGTCCTAGAGAAAATTTCCAAAAAACTCAAAAACCTAATTCTATTATGTCGTAAATCCGGTTAACAGTTTTTTTTTTTCAAACTTAAAAATAAAAATATAAAAAATTCAGTAAAGCCGCACTTTTGTTAATGAATGGATTTTGCTCGAAATCATCGTGTCCTGATGAGGAAATAGTGCCAAAATAAAATATCAAGTTTTAGCATCCACTGCGACTTTTCTTTTTTTGAGATATTCTGTCAACATGCACACAGGCACATACAGACAATTCCCTAATAACATTTTTTTTTTTTACATTCGAGTAATATTCGGCTAAATCCGATGAAATGTCAATTTCGAATACCTGGCATGCTTGTTAATACTTCTTATTACTAGAAAATAAGGAAAAAATAAAAATAAAAAATTTTATGGATTTATTCCTCCGGTCAAAAGAAAAGAACAATCTCGTGAATATTTCTGGCGTTGATTATGCTAAAATTTCCCAAAAAATCATAATTTTGGCTTTTTCAACACTTTGTCAAAAACCAAATTCAAAACCAGTTTTCAAAAAAAAAAAATAACTTCGAAATAAAAATTCTAAAAAAAATCAATTTTAGGGCACACCAAACCCCCCCCCCCCCCACAAAAAAAAACAAGATTATCTTGCTTATTTCACCACTTGGTGTTTTTTTGGTTGGCTGTTTTAATAGTTGTGTTTGATGTTTAATTGGGATGAATGATGAACCAGTTTACAGCCAGATGTATTTTTTATTATGATGTTAATTCAAAACATTCGTCGTAGTTAGTCCTTTGACGTTTCGGCACTAATACGTGCCATTATCAAAAAGGTAGAACATTTTGTTATAACAAAATTGTCTGAAAGTAGGAAAAAACATTTTTACGTACAATTGATGCTTAGTCAAATCTATACAACATTTGAATTGTATAGGGTTGGTGCAAAAATAATGCAGGTTTTTATATGCCAAAAAAAAAAATTATTATAATTTGTATAAAACTAAGATTATTTAAATCCTACATGCATAGATTGGGGCTGTGTTCTTCCCCTCTATGTGAACAAACAGAATGAAGATTTTAGGCACATTGTCATGACCTGTATTAAGTATTCTCACGAAAGATATAATTTTTTTAATAAAATATTGAAATTTAGAGTCCCCGTTCAATTATGAAAGTATAATATTCTCAGATAATTTAGTAGTTCTGCAAGAACTAAGTATTTTTTTGGCTGTGTACAAATATGATAATAATTAATTTCATATTAATTAAATTTATTGTCGATATCCGATAAACCTCGCTTTTGCAACTAGTTATAGTTTCCTAGTAGATTTAAATTGAATGGGTCGGAGGAATATCAAGTACTCCACCCTTAATATGTTACTTGGAAAGAGTGTGTGTGTGTGTGTGTGTGGGTGGGAGTGCGGTAGCGTGTTTGTACGAGTGTATTATATTATTTGCATGTATATATTTTATTTATTACGGATGTCTGTATTTATTTGGATGAAAGTATTTATTGGAGAGATTGTTTAGGAATAATGAACTATTTAGAATTAGAATCTTTAGTTTGAATGTTAGTTATGATTGAGTGTGGGGGGACCAATACCGGCCAGGGGTGGCAACTTTTGGTCGTGTGGGAAGTCTTCCTGCACTGTCTTAATATTGGGAGCCACTATCTCTTGGAGGGGTGGGTCTGAGCCGGGATTGGCTAACCCGGCACGTGTGAATGTGAGAGTGAATCTTGTGTAAATAGTGTACAAATTTAATTTAGGTTTAGGAATTAGGGGTGCGAGGAATATCGAGTACTCCACCCCGAGTACTTGTTATTTTAGTTGAGGAAAATTGTTTGAATGAATGTATTTATTGGGATGTGAGTATTTAATGGTATGAGAGTTGAAGATGATGTAAACGCAACTAAACTTGTGAATGTATGAATGTAATGACTGATAGGAGGTTTATTAATGAATATCCTTATAAACAAAGTGTAAAGTGTGGAAAAGTAATAAAGGTACTGTAGCTGGATGTTTGGAGGTGGGTTATGTTGGATATCTGACAATACATTTTTCTCATTCATAGAATAATATTGTGGCTATGGCTTAACAGCTAATGCCAAAAAAAAAAAAAAAAAAAAAAAAAAAAAAAAAAAAAAAAAAAAACAAAAAAAAAAAAAAAAAAAAAAAAAAAAAAACAAAAAAAAAAAACTCGCGGAAGGCATTTTCGGTTTCACTTCGGTCCCTAAAATTTTTTCCTCTTAAGAGTTGTCCAAATGTCTAAATAAGTGGAAGTCCGTCGGCGAGAGATCGGGCGAGTATGGAGGGTGCGGAAGTGTTTCATATTTCAATTCCTGAAGTTTCCTGAGAGTTGGCATTGCGATATGTGGCCTGGCGTTATCGTGAAGAAGAATTGGTCCTTTCCGATTCACCAATGCTGGACAAAGATTTTGCAATTTCCTATGCATTTTGTCAATTTCTTGACCATATGTTTCAGCCGTGATTGTTTCGCCAGTATTTAGGAAGCTGTAATGAATAACACCTGCAGTAGACCACCACACTGTCACCATTACTTTTTTCGGGTGCAGGCTTGGTTTCGCGAAATGTTTTGGTGCTTCATCCTTGTCCAGCCACTGGCCTGACCGTCTCCTGTTGTCGTATTGGATCCATTTTTCATCACATGTCACGATTCGATTACGAAATGGTTCATTTTGGTAGCGCAACAGAAGAGAATTGCAAATTTCAAAACGCCGATGTTTTTGGCTCTGGGTCAATTCGTGAGGTACCCACGTGTCGAGCTTTTTAACTTTACCAATTTGTTCGAGATGGCGAACGACTGTTGAGTGGTCAACACTAACTTCTCTCGCAAAGTCCCGAGTGGTTTTGCGAGGGTTATCTTCCACCAATGCCCTAAGGTGGTCGTGATCAACAACAGAGGGCCTACCGCGACCTTCCTTGTCTTCGAGATCAAAATCTCCAACACAAAATTTTTGGAACCATCGCTGCACTGTACATTCACTGATGCTTCCTTCACCCCAAACAACATTGATGTTACGCGCACTTTGAGCCGCACTTCGACCAAGTTTGAACTCGTAAAAATAAATTTGACGAAAATCTTGTTTTGACATGGTGAATATCGGAGGTCTTAACTCATACAAAATGGAACACAAACTAAACTGATATTTGAGGAAAAACAACATTAATAAACATTGTTTATAATCCATTACCTAGACTGGAGGATTATCTTTGTTTACTTGGCAAGCAGAAGTACACAAAACATGAAAGTTCAAAAACCTGCATTATTTTTGCACCAACCCAA
>JAAEAF010013613.1:0-22538 GCA_011037195.1 Triatoma infestans
CATTTCCAGCATATCCTTAAAAATGTCGTCTGTGCTGATACGGTACAATAGGGAGTCCGTATCCGTATATATTAAACGAAGCCGTTCTGGTCCATATTTTTGCAGCATAATGGAGTAATGAAATTTGAAAATTATATCCTTCGAGATCTCCAAAATAGAAAAGCCCACGTACGGAACTTTGTTAAAGTATATCCTCGTTTTGGCCATCCTAACACCAACCAAATTCTCATCATATATTTTAGCATCGAGGAATGTTGGCTTTGCAATTAATTTCATTAATCTTCTATCATTAGTGACAAGCTCAAAGTTCATCCTTTTACGCACATTCTCCATAGTCGTCCCAAAGTTTGCATTATTATATAATTTGTACTGATTCTTCTCAAAATCGTTGGTTGCACGAGTCCTCATATCCGTGTTTAATTTGATGTAAGGAAGAAGCCATGGTGATTGCTTAAATCGAAGGGCTCTACGAACCCGCACCAGCTGCAGCCCATAATCGAGGGCCTGTTTAAGAGCAATGTAGTGAACCACGTATCTCTCCCGCTTGCCAAGAGGAGGAATCAATTTTTTAATATTTCCCTCACTGTTAGGAGGCGCCATTGTTTCTGCAAGAAACGGGAGGTCGTTGTGAAGCGGATGAAGATGTTCTGGATATTCCAGATCCACTTCTAATATATATCCAAAGTCGGAATCATCAGGGATGTCTTGAACTTGAATCTCTTCCGGCTGTTCCACCCATTCAAAGCCTCCATAAGGTAAAAACCTACTCTGTGCATCACCATATAAATTGTTTGCATCGTAATACATGATGAATACTGACTCTTGCGTTGGATCATAGGTTTGCATGTATTTATTATTGGCCTTGCAATACCGTAGGGAAGCCTGGCAGATACCTCCTCTTATGCCACGTTCGACCCTTAGAATCATTTCATAATCAAGCAGAAGTTCCAATTTAATGCCTGTTAACCTCAACATAGCATCCCACGCCATACCGGGAGCAGTGAAATAATGCGCAGGATCGATTTTATGAGTACTCATTGTCACACGTCTAAAGTTTTCAAAGACATCAGCCAGCAACAAAACATCAGTCTTTAAATAGATATCACTATATTCTCCCAACGTTGTACAATGAAACTCGTTCCACACCTTCACTGCATGGTTATAATCCTCTTCGCCAATATGGCTGTCCGTCAAGGCGTTGTAGAATGCAACCTTAGGTGGTAAATTTTCTTCATCCAATTTCTGCCAGGAACTCACATAGTCGTACGGGAAAACGCCTTTTCTTAATACAAGGGGCAGCTGCGTTTCAGTGAAATATTTCGCAGTTTCCATGAAAGAAGATTTTGGTAAGTAATTAACTAGTTGAGCCAGACTCTCTGCCATGAATCTGAATGAATCCAAGAAGCGAAATTGAATACCATTAATGTACTTTGCAAATGAAATAAACTTCTCTTCAGTATGAGGTATTACATTAACTCTGCCTGGAAGTTTCCCCAATTCTTTAATAATAAAATGCGAATCGTACCCGCTGGGATTGTGAATGAATACTGGAACATAAGTTGGTTGCCGGCATCGCAAATTACAATTATTACATGCAGCGCCCCTATATTTGCCTGAAATATGACAATGATCCCGCACCTTATGGTTGGCTTCGCTGAATGTATGATTGCAGAGATAACAGGTATCAGCTGCCTTCCATTCTCTTTCTTCTAACTCACTAATCACTATGTCCACATTTTTGTTTAACATCTTGCCAATGACTGTTGATAAATCGCTTAGATGACGTAAGAATTTTTCGGCTGCATTCTCTCTCCTATATAGAAATGGTTCTTTAAGCGTCCAAAGATGTTCTATTTCATCGGTGGGTTTTACATAGGCGCAGAAAGAAAACGGTTCATGTTCCTGATAGTTCGTTGTAGATGATCGGGCTGGGGAAGGCGCACATGAATGTATAGGTTTTAAAAGGCACTCGAAATCGGCGTAAATCACAAAATTTGCTTTTAGCTGACGTTCAACGTTTTTAAATTCTATAAAAGGTTCTTCAGTTGGGAGTTTAACAGCTGCTGGAATGTTATCGCCACAATATATCCTGTGTTCTTGTAGTTTATCCTCTGCTGATTTTCCATAACGCCCATCAAAGTGTGTAAAACAGCGTTTACACAACTGTATTGCATGCGCATAGTTTGTTTTTGCCCGGAAACCAACCTATTGAAATGTTTAATAAAAACATAATGTTGTTTTTCTCCATCTTGCATGAGTAAAAGGTCGCGATGGTCTTGCAGTTCTTCTTTAACAACCTTCAGCGGGTAAACACTATTATCACCATCCAACCCGAATACATTTATTGATATATTGTTTACTTTTTCGAACTTTTTGATCTGGTGAAGAGGCGTGGGGAATGAAACGCACTCAAAATTATAAGGATGGACCAGCGTTTTATATTTACTAACACGTTGAGGGTTTTATCCACAAATTTTGCTAATACAGCATATTTAAAACACTCCTCGTCGTAATTCTCCGGATTTATACAAGCCTTCTTAGCAGCGATAGATTTAGGAAGTTTGATATATGTCGACCCTCCTAGCGGCTTGTACATATTTATCCGCAACCTTGCTCCATCTATCCCAACCAGCTTCCATCCACTCTTCTCTAACTGTGCCTCTTCCATTTCGTTCACTAATTTCTTGAATATATGTTCGAGAAACTCACCGATATCTGTGTCCATATAAATGGCCTTATTCCGAGTTTTAAATGATCTATCAGTTTGTTCCCCGAGTGTATTCTCAAACAGACATTCCACCACTATATTAATTTTTAGCGTACGTTTCTCTTCCAATTGTTGTTTAATGAGCTCGTATAGACGCCTTTTAATCGACTGCAGAAACGTAGATAGATCTTCAAATTCCGCTGATTGCAGAAAATATGACCTTATTCTCCCCCGACATGCCGATTCATATTCTTCAGATGCCCGTTTCAACAATTCCGCTTTAGTTGGTTCCACACATGCCTTTTCAGCGCCTGAATTATCATATCGAGCTTTCTTTACAGGAGGTCGGTCAGCACAGACTATTTCATGTCGCTCGCCGTTATATCTATTCAAAAAAGTCCGTTTACAGCCCTTACAGACATACATCTGGTTTGCATTACAGTATCTTTGGTGGCGATAGAGATTCTTCTTCAAAGTGAATGTTTTTCCACATTTCTCACAGCTAAATGTTGCCATCTTGAACGATGTTTAACGTGTAGGAAGTCACACTAAGACTGAGATCCATACCTCACGCATCTATATTTATACCTTCGGGAACCGACTTTGCGCATGCGCATAACTTTTCCCAAAATGTAACACAATCTAGAGTAATAAAGTACAAAACAAGTTTTAAGCATGTGCATAGCATTTCTCAAATGTGACACGATCTAGAGTAATAAAGTACAAAACCATTGTTGCGCATGCGCATAGCATTTCTCAAATCTAGAGTAAATTGGTATATTAATAAACAGAAATAGCACTTTTAGGAGACAACCTAACCCCCCCACCTCCGCCTCAAAGGTGCCTAAAATGCATTTTCCCAGAGAAATATTTCAAATAAAAATTGTAGATCCTTGTATGTGTAGTTGATATATCAATTTTACTGAAAATTGTTGGAACTATTTTGAAATGATTGCAAAATCCATTCAGTAAAGTGGTACTTCCGCTTGAGGAATTTCGACAGATAACGTACTTCTGGAACCCCATGTGATACCCCAGACGGAATAGCGTGTTTGAACTAATTACTATAACACTAAACAGAAAATGGTTAAATATTACGTAATGTTCTAAAAATAGATCTTTAGAGGCGGTGACCTTGAAAGGAAGTTAAAACTATAAACAATTAGCTATCGAATATGCATATTTACATATTTGTAAAAAATGAATGTGTGTGTGTGTGTGTGTGTGTGTGTGTGTCGGATTCATTGACCTTTAGATAGCAAGACTATGCATGTTTTTTGCAACATTGTGCCAGACTTGATTGAAGTATTATTATTTCGCGCTGTTTGAAACACCAATTTTGGCGGAAAAAAAATTTTTAAAAAACTTGTTTTATTTCCTTAAAAATATAATATTAAAAATCATTCACTCATTTCATTTATTTATTGTGATGAAGAACCCTCTGTAATCTATAAAAACAGATTTAAATGATAAATATAAATACAAGCGAGAGTGTTTTCTACTTCAAACACGCATGACCAACTCCATGCCGGCCTGGTCATACTCTGAATATAAACTCTCGCAGAAGGTTGGAGGGGTGAGGGCAAATGAGGCAATCCCCACTTTACATCATTAATATTCCCCTTAGTTTTTATGAAAGAACGCATAAAAATTTTATGAAACAATTAATTATATAAGCAGTTTTTCTCTTCCAAAAATATTTTTTAAGAAAAAATTCCAAATTAATGAAATTCATCGGTGTTTTTATGGAAAAATCATAAAAACTAAAAACTGTTCAGTAAAACACAGTTCCGGCTTACTAATTTTCTTGCTGCGTTCTTTTTTTGGCAGTAGGGAACCCTACATAGAGGTATGTGGGGATTGCCTCATTTGCCCTCACCCCTCCAACCTTCTGCGAGAGTTTATATTCAGAGTATGACCAGGCCGGCATGGAGTTGGTCATGCGTGTTTGAAGTAGAAAACACTCTCGCTTGTATTTATATTTATCATTTAAATCTGTTTTTATAGATTACAGAGGGTTCTTCATCACAATAAATAAATGAAATGAGTGAATGATTTGTAATATTATATTTTTAAGGAAATAAAACAAGTTTTTTAAAAATTTTTTTTCCGCCAAAATTGGTGTTTCAAACAGCGCGAAATAATAATACTTCAATCAAGTCTGGCACAATGTTGCAAAAAACATGCATAGTCTTGCTATCTAAAGGTCAATGAATCCGACACACACACACACACACACACACACATTCATTTTTTTACAAATATGTAAATATGCATATTCGATAGCTAATTGTTTATAGTTTTAACTTCCTTTCAAGGTCACCGCCTCTAAAGATCTATTTTTAGAACATTACGTAATATTTAACCATTTTCTGTTTAGTGTTATAGTAATTAGTTCAAACACGCTATTCCGTCTGGGGTATCACATGGGGTTCCAGAAGTACGTTATCTGTCGAAATTCCTCAAGCGGAAGTACCACTTTACTGAATGGATTTTGCAATCATTTCAAAATAGTTCCAACAATTTTCAGTAAAATTGATATATCAACTACACATACAAGGATCTACAATTTTTATTTGAAATATTTCTCTGGGAAAATGCATTTTAGGCACCTTTGAGGCGGAGGTGGGGGGTTAGGTTGTCTCCTAAAAGTGCTATTTCTGTTTATTAATATACCAATTTACTCTAGATTTGAGAAATGCTATGCGCATGCGCAACAATGGTTTTGTACTTTATTACTCTAGATCGTGTCACATTTGAGAAATGCTATGCACATGCTTAAAACTTGTTTTGTACTTTATTACTCTAGATTGTGTTACATTTTGGGAAAAGTTATGCGCATGCGCAAAGTCGGTTCCCGAAGGTATAAATATAGATGCGTGAGGTATGGATCTCAGTCTTAGTGTGACTTCCTACACGTTAAACATCGTTCAAGATGGCAACATTTAGCTGTGAGAAATGTGGAAAAACATTCACTTTGAAGAAGAATCTCTATCGCCACCAAAGATACTGTAATGCAAACCAGATGTATGTCTGTAAGGGCTGTAAACGGACTTTTTTGAATAGATATAACGGCGAGCGACATGAAATAGTCTGTGCTGACCGACCTCCTGTAAAGAAAGCTCGATATGATAATTCAGGCGCTGAAAAGGCATGTGTGGAACCAACTAAAGCGGAATTGTTGAAACGGGCATCTGAAGAATATGAATCGGCATGTCGGGGGAGAATAAGGTCATATTTTCTGCAATCAGCGGAATTTGAAGATCTATCTACGTTTCTGCAGTCGATTAAAAGGCGTCTATACGAGCTCATTAAACAACAATTGGAAGAGAAACGTACGCTAAAAATTAATATAGTGGTGGAATGTCTGTTTGAGAACACACTCGGGGAACAAACTGATAGATCATTTAAAACTCGGAATAAGGCCATTTATATGGACACAGATATCGGTGAGTTTCTCGAACATATATTCAAGAAATTAGTGAACGAAATGGAAGAGGCACAGTTAGAGAAGAGTGGATGGAAGCTGGTTGGGATAGATGGAGCAAGGTTGCGGATAAATATGTACAAGCCGCTAGGAGGGTCGACATATATCAAACTTCCTAAATCTATCGCTGCTAAGAAGGCTTGTATAAATCCGGAGAATTACGACGAGGAGTGTTTTAAATATGCTGTATTAGCAAAATTTGTGGATAAAAAACCTCAACGTGTTAGTAAATATAAAACGCTGGTCCATCCTTATAATTTTGAGTGCGTTTCATTCCCCACGCCTCTTCACCAGATCAAAAAGTTCGAAAAAGTAAACAATATATCAATAAATGTATTCGGGTTGGATGGTGATAATAGTGTTTACCCGCTGAAGGTTGTTAAAGAAGAACTGCAAGACCATCGCGACCTTTTACTCATGCAAGATGGAGAAAAACAACATTATGTTTTTATTAAACATTTCAATAGGTTGGTTTCCGGGCAAAAAACAAACTATGCGCATGCAATACAGTTGTGTAAACGCTATTTTACACACTTTGATGGGCGTTATGGAAAATCAGCAGAGGATAAACTACAAGAACACAGGATATATTGTGGCGATAACATTCCAGCAGCTGTTAAACTCCCAACTGAAGAACCTTTTATAGAATTTAAAAACGTTGAACGTCAGCTAAAAGCAAATTTTGTGATTTACGCCGATTTCGAGTGCCTTTTAAAACCTATACATTCATGTGCGCCTTCCCCAGCCCGATCATCTACAACGAACTATCAGGAACATGAACCGTTTTCTTTCTGCGCCTATGTAAAACCCACCGATGAAATAGAACATCTTTGGACGCTTAAAGAACCATTTCTATATAGGGGAGAGAATGCAGCTGAAAAATTCTTACGTCATCTAAGCGATTTATCAACAGTCATTGGCAAGATGTTAAACAAAAATGTGGACATAGTGATTAGTGAGTTAGAAGAAAGAGAATGGAAGGCAGCTGATACCTGTTATCTCTGCAATCATACATTCAGCGAAGCCAACCATAAGGTGCGGGATCATTGTCATATTTCAGGCAAATATAGGGGCGCTGCATGTAATAATTGTAATTTGCGATGCCGGCAACCAACTTATGTTCCAGTATTCATTCACAATCTCAGCGGGTACGATTCGCATTTTATTATTAAAGAATTGGGGAAACTTCCAGGCAGAGTTAATGTAATACCTCATACTGAAGAGAAGTTTATTTCATTTGCAAAGTACATTAATGGTATTCAATTTCGCTTCTTGGATTCATTCAGATTCATGGCAGAGAGTCTGGCTCAACTAGTTAATTACTTACCAAAATCTTCTTTCATGGAAACTGCGAAATATTTCACTGAAACGCAGCTGCCCCTTGTATTAAGAAAAGGCGTTTTCCCGTACGACTATGTGAGTTCCTGGCAGAAATTGGATGAAGAAAATTTACCACCTAAGGTTGCATTCTACAACGCCTTGACGGACAGCCATATTGGCGAAGAGGATTATAACCATGCAGTGAAGGTGTGGAACGAGTTTCATTGTACAACGTTGGGAGAATATAGTGATATCTATTTAAAGACTGATGTTTTGTTGCTGGCTGATGTCTTTGAAAACTTTAGACGTGTGACAATGAGTACTCATAAAATCGATCCTGCGCATTATTTCACTGCTCCCGGTATGGCGTGGGATGCTATGTTGAGGTTAACAGGCATTAAATTGGAACTTCTGCTTGATTATGAAATGATTCTAATGGTCGAACGTGGCATAAGAGGAGGTATCTGCCAGGCTTCCCTACGGTATTGCAAGGCCAATAATAAATACATGCAAACCTATGATCCAACGCAAGAGTCAGTATTCATCATGTATTACGATGCAAACAATTTATATGGTGATGCACAGAGTAGGTTTTTACCTTATGGAGGCTTTGAATGGGTGGAACAGCCGGAAGAGATTCAAGTTCAAGACATCCCTGATGATTCCGACTTTGGATATATATTAGAAGTGGATCTGGAATATCCAGAACATCTTCATCCGCTTCACAACGACCTCCCGTTTCTTGCAGAAACAATGGCGCCTCCTAACAGTGAGGGAAATATTAAAAAATTGATTCCTCATCTTGGCAAGCGGGAGAGATACGTGGTTCACTACATTGCTCTTAAACAGGCCCTCGATTATGGGCTGCAGCTGGTGCGGGTTCGTAGAGCCCTTCGATTTAAGCAATCACCATGGCTTCTTCCTTACATCAAATTAAACACGGATATGAGGACTCGTGCAACCAACGATTTTGAGAAGAATCAGTACAAATTATATAATAATGCAAACTTTGGGAAGACTATGGAGAATGTGCGTAAAAGGATGAACTTTGAGCTTGTCACTAATGATAGCAGATTAATGAAATTAATTGCAAAGCCAACATTCCTCGATGCTAAAATATATGATGAGAATTTGGTTGGTGTTAGGATGGCCAAAACGAGGATATACTTTAACAAAGTTCCGTACGTGGGCTTTTCTATTTTGGAGATCTCGAAGGATATAATTTTCAAATTTCATTACTCCATTATGCTGCAAAAATATGGACCAGAACGGCTTCGTTTAATATATACGGATACGGACTCCCTATTGTACCGTATCAGCACAGACGACATTTTTAAGGATATGCTGGAAATGGAAGATCATTTTGACACGTCAGGATATCATCCAAGCCATCCGAATTTCTCAATTAAAAATAAAAAGGTATTGGGGAAATTTAAGGATGAAGTGGATGGGCGCATAATTACCGAAGTGGTTGCATTGCGTCCGAAGATGTATGCTATTGATGGGGATGGGGATATAAAGAAGCGTGCAAAAGGCGTGCAAAGATCTACGCTTAAGAAACTTGGATTTGCCGATTATAAATCCGTCCTATTCAACGATGTCTCGATGTTAAGCATAATGAAATCGATTCGGTCGGTAGGGCATAAAGTCTACTCCACCTTAATTAATAAACGAAGCCTTTCAGCCTCAGATAATAAACGGTTCATCCTGCCTGATGGAATAAACTCGTTGGCCTATGGACACGGGACATTTTAGTGCAGGATATTGATGCAGATTAACGTTTGCGTAAACATATTAGACCAAAAAATTAATTTTATGTTTTTTATGATACATTATAAATATTTTGGTATTAATTGATCAAAACAGTGTATTATACCATAAAATTAAATAAATGAGTTTTATTAATTATTCAATGTATTATACCATAAACATGTCATTGTAACAAATTGATAATAAAAAATTTTTAAAACAATTATATAAATGAGTTTTTATTCTAACTCCTCAAAAAATATTTATTAGGTGGTATGCATTTTTTAATAGGTATAATGTTAACACCCAGTATCATAATGGTTTGGTGTGATTAAACAGTATATGCTGATAAGACCAAGGACATCTACAATTATGCAATATCTTCTAACCAACTGTTTTTATCTATATATGTCTCGAGTGAGTCATAACAGTGGTTGTGCGGTCTTCTGACCGACTGAAATTCAATTAAAAAAAAAAATAATGCTAAGTTATCGCATTAGATTGACCTCAAGGTCGAAGATAGGATGATAGCGAGCTGCTCTGCGATATATATGTAAAACCTTCTTATCAGCTTAAATGTTGCGTCATCTTAACTTCCTCTCTCTCTTCCGTTGAAATCTACGTGCTATAATTAATAGGTGTAAGCAGTAATAAAAAAACTTTTTTAAACACACTACTACAACTAAACAACTAACTTGGAACGCGCTCGTACAACGCACATAAATTTATAGACGAGATCTTTTTCTACATAGGACCGAGTGGCATCGGTGGTCTACTGGTTTAGATAACCGACTGTGAGTGCTGGGTTTGCTGGTTCGATTCAAGGTCATGTAGAAATCTTTTTTTTTCTCTTGAATTTAGGTCTGGCCTGGGGTGGGAGGTTGGGGGCTATCTTTTGAATTTAGGTCTGGCCTGGGGGGTGGGGGTGGGGCGCGATTTGGATAATATTTAATCTGATGACGTCATCTTTGAATTAAGCTCATTGATTTGGATGATGGCAGCGGCGTTCTTGCAACCCCCAAAAAAGACTTGGCTCCGTAGCCCTTGCGCCAGAACCGGTCTTTTTACCCTACTAAAGTAGTTGTTTAGTTTTCTGTTGTTTTCTCTAAAACCGCTTCAAACGATTTTCTTAACTTAATACATTAACCTACACATATAAAGTACTAACAATTTTTTATTTGTAAACATTTTTCCGGGAAAATTCATTTAGGGCACATTGGGGGGGGAGGGATGGGGTTATGGTTCCCTCTAAAATGCTATTTCAGTTCATTATACAAAATTCTAACATCGAAATAATATTAATTAGAATTTAATATGTTGTCAAAATCCCGATTTTGAAAAAAATCGGATGAACTGGAAGTGCCTTTTTTAATGAATAGGTTTTTCATTTTTTTTTAGAGAAAGTCGTGTGAGTGTTTCACACCAGATTTTTTTTTTTTTTTTTTAAGGAAAAGTAGGATTCGAAGCTATGTTTGATAGTTTGGTTTCTTCTGTTCTGCCCTAGCATCAGTGACTTCTAAAAATTTGTTGTTAAGATCTCTGTTTTAATAAAATTTAAGTAATGGAATTCGCGAGAATAGTAATCCCTTCATTATAATATTTCATAAAAAAATAATTACTTATTATTATTTCAGATAATAGCACTGAAAGACAATGACAGTTTAGCAGCTATGTTGGCCGCAGAAGTTGAAGCAGATCTATTAATATTAATGTCAGATGTTGATGGTATTTACACATGTCCTCCATCACAAGAGGGTGCCAAACTTATACATACATTCACACCAGAAATGCTGGATATTGTAACTTTTGGCAAGAAATCCAAAGTTGGTACCGGTGGTATGGATTCCAAGGTAAGTGGATTGGTTTTTATGTTAGCATATTTAGAGAAAGGCAGAAGTTAGTACACATGATATTATAACCCTAAATCCTATGGCGCAACAGCTTGCCGAATGGCGATTTGAATAGGGAGGACGCATGTGGTAAACACACCGCAGTTCCCACGCCGTTCAGTTCCGGTCTTCGCTATCTAGGGCGCTACTAACTGTAGCTTCCCACTTTTCATCACGATGCTGGGTCAACATCGATTTTGCTTCACGGGAATCAAACCCTGAAGTTTCGCACGAAAGGCGAGTGCGTTAGCCACTAGACCAACGCGTGAGGATGAGAGAAAGCCAAATGTGGTAAATAAGGTACTTAATATGGTGGCCTTGTATAGTAATGCACGTAGCGGGAACTACACGGTCCCACTTTGAACATGTGTTTTTTTTTTCCACTAAATTGGCGAATCTTTTAATCAAAATAAACCCTAAAGCTTATTCTTTCATTTCATTTATTGTTTGCTTTTTGAATGATAGTTGACCAGAAATATTGACTTAAGTGGATATATTTTAAGCAGGTTTAATTTTTGGTTTAAATGAAAACCGAGTAACGATTACAAAATAACGAATACCTGATCGCTGAGCCAGTCGAAGTAGTGGGGACAAATTTTAAAATTGAAGTTTCAGATTAACTATTGACACATAGTCATCTTAGTTGACAACCAGGCCGTACTCGAGGCCCTTACTGTTCTTCAATGAGAGCGCGAAATTGATAAGATTATGATCAAGTATCCTAATTTAGTCCTGCAATGGGTGCCTATGCAATGCGATATGGAGGTGAATAAAGAGGTTGGAGATGCCGCAACATTCCTCCTTCATGGTGCAAATCGCCTGTTCAATTTAATGTTTATGGCTTTCTGTTATATTACTAAGGGGTCTTGCTAAAGAATCGCAGAATACTTAGTAGATAACCTTATATATTCAGACCTGCCAAAGAAAATGAGTGTAGCCTGTTTATGGATGAAAGGCCACGATTATTTGCAGGCACATCTCCACCGAATTGGTATGGTGGATCTCGAGTATTTCTACTCTGCGACCGAGATGATAACAGACTGAACTATTACACGTGTTTTTTTTTTTGTTCTATGGCGCAACAGCCCATGAAGAGCCCAGGCTTGCCAGATGGCGATTTGAATAGGGGGCGTATAGTAAGCACGCCGTTGTTTCCACGACGTTTAGTTCTGGCTTTCGCAACCTAGGGCGCTACTAACTGTAGCATCCCACTTTTATCACAATGCTGGATCAACACTGACTTTGCCCTCACGGGAATCGAACCCTGAATTATCGTATGAAAGGAGAGTTTGCTAGCCACTAGACCAACGCGTGAGAACTAGGTAAAATTATTGAAATAAAAAAAAAAGAACGTTAATAAAGAGTTATTAACGAGAATAAAAGCAGAAAGAGAACAACAAAAAAATCGTTCAAAAAGGGGATATAATTCTCTTAAAATTAATTCTCCCCTGGATAATAGAAAAATAAATTTAATGAATGATCTAAAAATCTTACGGCGGCAAGAGAAAGTATTGTAATCGTGTCAAATATTCAAAATTGAATTTTCACCGGAAACAGATGCTGGAAAATTTGTAAAAATGTAGTTTGCGTATGTATACTAAGTAAGAGAGAGGGGGGGGTGGGAGAGAGAGAGAGAGATATTGTGATGGAGTGAAGAAGCTAAAAGCATTTTAAAAAAAAAGTCACGAGAGTATTTGATATAGTTGTACGGAAACTTTTTGATATTCCGCTTACCCACTATCAGATCCGACACGAAATTTAGGAAATGGAAAGAAAAATTATATCAAGTATGGACTTTCTGTGGTTTGTGTGTTTTTCTACAAGCAATAATAGAAAGTAATAGAACTGGGCCGGCCAGCTGTAGGCTGCTGCGCCAACTTTCTTCACGGGGTCCTTTTAAATTAATACAAATATTATTCAAAACTCATATTTTTTTTATATTATAATCATTTGTTTATCATCTTTAATGATTAATGATAATATTAATAATAATAATTATCACTCAACATTTATTTAAAAAAACAAAAAATTAGGAAAAAAAAAATGAATAAAGAATTTAGATTGTAGATAATGTGGCAAACAATTTAGTTGACAGTCTCATTCGTAATAAAATATAAGCCACACAATTTTCACTAACCACATTTTCAACGGAGTCATAAATTCTAGGGCTATTCGTCGTAATGTCTTGTGGAAAAAAATAAAAACAAGTACACACTACAACTGAATGTGATAATATCTGGGATGATTTTATCCATCTTAGGGTTACTTGTTTTTATTGTTTCCACCGGATTGGTATGATGAATCTCGTGTATTTTTACTCTGCGACCGAGATGATAACAGACTGAACTCTTACATGTGTTTTTTCTTTCCTGTGGCGCAACAGCCCATGAAGGGCCAAGTCTTGCCAGACGGCGATTTGTGAATAGAGAGGCGTGTAGTAAGCACGCCGTTGTTTCCACGACGTTTAGTTCTGGCTTTCGCAACCTAGGGCGCTACTAACTGTAGCATCCCACTTTTATCACGATGCTGGCTTAACATCGGACTTTGCGTCTCGGGAATGGAACCCTAAATTCACACACGAAACGAGCGTGAGCCACTAGACCAACGCGTGAGGACTAATATTATAACATTGTCAATAAAAAAAATAAATAAAAAAAAAATTCCTGTGTGAAACACTCACATATTATTATTATTATTATCAAAACGGGTGCCCAAAGGCGCGGGACCTAAGCCTATGTGGCTCTTATCCCCCCGATACCCCCCGTAACTCCTTAATTAATCTCCCCCGGTAACTTGCCGGTTAATCTGCAATATCCCAAGATATCCCTAAACTCCAACTCGCCCAGGCAATCCTGCGGGAGTGGTGTCCTCCCAAATATACGAAACCTAGTTCCAGCGAAACGGGGACACTGACATAAGTAGTGATACACCGTTTCCCTAACTCCGTCATCACAGTTCTGACAAATGGGACTCCGCGTCCTCCATATGTTAAACAAGTGACTGGACACCCAAGTGTGTCCAGTCACTATCCCTACCAAGGTTCTCAAACCCGTCCTACTAAGAGACAGGAGATACTCCGAAATTCCCTGCTTGCTTGCCTTTATGAATCTTTTAGCATGGAGGCACCCCTGCGTGTCCACCCAGCGTTTCTCCAAAGCTCTCGTCTGCCAAAGTCTAAAATGGTAATGATGATCCCTCCCTGGCCAGCCGATCCGCCCTCTCATTGCCCTCTATTCCCGCATGTCCGGGTATCCAATAGAGATGCACCTTACCCCTCCGAGCCAAAGCGTTAAGCCTTCTCCTACATTCTCCCACTAATTTCGAACTCCACCAAGGCTTACTCAAAGCCCTTAGTGCGGCTTGACTATCGGAGAAGATCCGCACTTCCTTAAACTCTCCTAGCCACTCCCCCAAAGATGGGGCAGCATTCAATGATGCCCACCACCTCAGACTGGAAAACAGTGGCCAAACCACCCAAGGCCACCGAACTCCCTCTATCCAACTCCAGAAACCATGCTCCCGCCCCCGACAGGCCAGTACCCTCCTGCCTAGAGCCATCTGAATAGCAGCGAATAATACCGCTGCCCGACTCCGTTGGCCTCGTGAGGTTATCATCCCCTATACTACCAATCGTAATCTCATAATCTCTCTCAAATCCCCATTTCTTGCTCGTCTCATCAAGTTTGGATAGCAAAAATCGGTTCACTCGCCAAATTTCGTCCTCGATCCTAGTGTGATCCCCCCCCCCCCACGGAAGGTTCTCACCCATTCTTCCTTGCACCTCATTCTGGGGTACCCTTTCATTGCCTCTCCCACATACTACATACTGAAGGGGGATTAGCCAGCAGCATCTCTAATGCCACCATCGATGTCGTTCTCATCGCGCCAGTAATAGCCAAACAGGCCGTGCGCTATACTCCCAACAGCTTCTTGCTATTCCTCCCCACCAAGGAGCCACACCACCGCCAAACACAGCTACATACAGCATCCTTGGCTTCACCAACTTCTCGTAAATCCAATGGATACATGGGGGATTAACTCCCCAGCTCTTACCCGCTAATCTCCTACACTGCCAGAAAACCTTCTGCCCCTTCTCACCAATATACTCAATGTGGGCCCGCCAATTCAGCAACACTCACATAACTTTCTCTTATTCCATTTAATTCAATTATATATAATGACAAATTTTTTTTTTAAACTCAAATATTACTTAGTTGTCCTATCATAAATATATAGAGAAGATTGGAGAAAAAGTACCAACCTAATTAATCTTGGCAGGTAGAGAAGTGATGATTATGTTATGGCCTAGTAGAACGCTCCTAAAACACTGAACCACCTTTAATATAACATTTGAAATTAAAGCCACATAATTCAGCAGCACTATCTAAAGTAAATTTTTTTTTTTTTTTTAATAATGTTTCAAATAATAAAAATAATACGTTTTTATCTGTGAAGTTAGCGAACCAAGTTTATAAGAATTTGTTTTAATCGTCCTAGAGAAAATTTCCAAAAAACTCAAAAACCTAATTCTATTATGTCGTAAATCCGGTTAACAGTTTTTTTTTTCAAACTTAAAAATAAAAATATAAAAAATTCAGTAAAGCCGCACTTTTGTTAATGAATGGATTTTGCTCGAAATCATCGTGTCCTGATGAGGAAATAGTGCCAAAATAAAATATCAAGTTTTAGCATCCACTGCGACTTTTCTTTTTTTGAGATATTCTGTCAACATGCACACAGGCACATACAGACAATTCCCTAATAACATTTTTTTTTTTTACATTCGAGTAATATTCGGCTAAATCCGATGAAATGTCAATTTCGAATACCTGGCATGCTTGTTAATACTTCTTATTACTAGAAAATAAGGAAAAAATAAAAATAAAAAATTTTATGGATTTATTCCTCCGGTCAAAAGAAAAGAACAATCTCGTGAATATTTCTGGCGTTGATTATGCTAAAATTTCCCAAAAAATCATAATTTTGGCTTTTTCAACACTTTGTCAAAAACCAAATTCAAAACCAGTTTTCAAAAAAAAAATACTTCGAAATAAAAATCTAAAAAAAATCAATTTTATGCGCCCAAACCCCCCCCCCCCAAAAAAAACAAATTTTATCTTGCTTATTTCACCACTTGGTGTTTTTTTGGTTGGCTGTTTTAATAGTTGTGTTTGATGTTTAATTGGGATGAATGATGAACCAGTTTACAGCCAGATGTATTTTTTATTATGATGTTAATTCAAAACATTCGTCGTAGTTAGTCCTTTGACGTTTCGGCACTAATACGTGCCATTATCAAAAAGGTAGAACATTTTGTTATAACAAAATTGTCTGAAAGTAGGAAAAAACATTTTTACGTACAATTGATGCTTAGTCAAATCTATACAACATTTGAATTGTATAGGGTTGGTGCAAAAATAATGCAGGTTTTTATATGCCAAAAAAAAAAATTATTATAATTTGTATAAAACTAAGATTATTTAAATCCTACATGCATAGATTGGGGCTGTGTTCTTCCCCTCTATGTGAACAAACAGAATGAAGATTTTAGGCACATTGTCATGACCTGTATTAAGTATTCTCACGAAAGATATAATTTTTTTAATAAAATATTGAAATTTAGAGTCCCCGTTCAATTATGAAAGTATAATATTCTCAGATAATTTAGTAGTTCTGCAAGAACTAAGTATTTTTTTGGCTGTGTACAAATATGATAATAATTAATTTCATATTAATTAAATTTATTGTCGATATCCGATAAACCTCGCTTTTGCAACTAGTTATAGTTTCCTAGTAGATTTAAATTGAATGGGTCGGAGGAATATCAAGTACTCCACCCTTAATATGTTACTTGGAAAGAGTGTGTGTGTGTGTGTGTGTGGGTGGGAGTGCGGTAGCGTGTTTGTACGAGTGTATTATATTATTTGCATGTATATATTTTATTTATTACGGATGTCTGTATTTATTTGGATGAAAGTATTTATTGGAGAGATTGTTTAGGAATAATGAACTATTTAGAATTAGAATCTTTAGTTTGAATGTTAGTTATGATTGAGTGTGGGGGGACCAATACCGGCCAGGGGTGGCAACTTTTGGTCGTGTGGGAAGTCTTCCTGCACTGTCTTAATATTGGGAGCCACTATCTCTTGGAGGGGTGGGTCTGAGCCGGGATTGGCTAACCCGGCACGTGTGAATGTGAGAGTGAATCTTGTGTAAATAGTGTACAAATTTAATTTAGGTTTAGGAATTAGGGGTGCGAGGAATATCGAGTACTCCACCCCGAGTACTTGTTATTTTAGTTGAGGAAAATTGTTTGAATGAATGTATTTATTGGGATGTGAGTATTTAATGGTATGAGAGTTGAAGATGATGTAAACGCAACTAAACTTGTGAATGTATGAATGTAATGACTGATAGGAGGTTTATTAATGAATATCCTTATAAACAAAGTGTAAAGTGTGGAAAAGTAATAAAGGTACTGTAGCTGGATGTTTGGAGGTGGGTTATGTTGGATATCTGACAATACATTTTTCTCATTCATAGAATAATATTGTGGCTATGGCTTAACAGCTAATGCCAAAAAAAAAAAAAAAAAAAAAAAAAAAAAAAAAAAAAAAAAAAAAAAAAAAAAAAAAACAAAAAAAACACTCGCGGAAGGCATTTTCGGTTTCACTTCGGTCCCTAAATTTTTTTCCTCTTAAGAAGTTGTCCAAATGTCTAAATAAGTGGAAGTCCGTCGGCGAGAGATCGGGGGAGTATGGAGGGTGCGGAAGTGTTTCATATTTCAATTCCTGAAGTTCCCTGAGAGTTGGCATTGCGATATGTGGCCTGGCGTTATCGTGAAGAAGAATTGGTCCTTTCCGATTCACCAATGCTGGACACAGATTTTGCAATTTCCTATGCATTTTGTCAATTTCTTGACAATATGTTTCAGCCGTGATTGTTTCGCCAGTATTTAGGAAGCTGTAATGAATAACACCTGCAGTAGACCACCACACTGTCACCATTACTTTTTTCGTGTGCAGGCTTGGTTTCGCGAAATGTTTTGGTGCTTCATCCTTGTCCAGCCACTGGCCTGACCGTCTCCTGTTGTCGTATTGGATCCATTTTTCATCACATGTCACGATTCGATTAAGAAATGGTTCATTTTGGTAGCGCAACAGAAGAGAATTGCAAATTTCAAAACGCCGATGTTTTTGGCTCTGGGTCAATCCGTGAGGTACCCACGTGTCGAGCTTTTTAACTTTACCAATTTGTTCGAGATGGCGAACGACTGTTGAGTGGTCAACACTAACTTCTCTCGCAAAGTCCCGAGTGGTTTTGCGAGGGTTATCTTCCACCAATGCCCTAAGATGGTCGTGATCAACAACAAAGGGCCTACCGCGACCTTCCTTGTCTTCGAGATCAAAATCTCCAACACGAAATTTTTGGAACCATCGCTGCATTGTACATTCACTGATGCTTCCTTCACCCCAAACAACATTGATGTTACGCGCAGTTTGAGCCGCACTTCGACCAAGTTTGAACTCGTAAAAATAATTTGACGAAAATCTTGTTTTGACATGGTGAATATCGGAGGTCTTAACTCATACAAAATGGAACACAAACTAAACTGATATTTGAGGAAAAACAACATTAATAAACATTGTTTATAATCCATTACCTAGACTGGAGGATTATCTTTGTTTACTTGGCAAGCAGAAGTAAACAAAAGATGAAAGTTCAAAAACCTGCATTATTTTTGCACCAACCCAATATTTAATTGTGGACAAATTATGCAAATAAAATTGTCATAAAAAATAAATAAGTAATTTGTATTCAAATGTTGTATAGATTTGACTAAGCATCATTTGTAAAAATGTTTTTCCCTACTTTCAGGCAATTTTGTTATAACAAAATGTTCTACCTTTTTGATAATGGCACGTATTAGTGCCGAAACGTCAAAGGACTAACTACGACGAATGTTTTGAATTAACATCATAATAAAAAATACAACTGGCTGTAAACTGGTTCATCATTCATCCCAATTAAACATCAAACAAGATTTATCTTTGAAGGTTCATACCAGAGAATAGAGAAGAGCATTTCAGAAATGAGATTCCCAGACCTCGTCATTGCTACTTGAAAAGAGGAGCTGTCCTTCTATTAAGAGTATATTTCTGCAAACGATATTCCTAAAAAGATTTATAGCGTTAAGCTTTCCTTTGAAGTTCCATGTCAGTATAATATATGGTTTTACCATCTATTAATATTAGTATATATTGTAAGGATCGATAGAATTCCAAATGTGAAGAAAATCGGTTAACCGGAAGTGCGACATTACGTAATAAATTTGGGGGTGGAGGAATTTTATCGAAAATGATTATAACAATTTCCTTCCAATAGAATGCTATGAGCACAGATAAAAAAAAACCTCACTTATATAATCTCTTCTCAATCTGCTAAGCTTAGTATGTAGAAACTTTACCCCTTCCCCCACTGTTTTTATATTAGGACAAAACTGTAAAATATGAATTTAAAGAAGAAAATTTGTAACTTCACATAATAGTAGTATTAAAGCATTAGCTTTGAGTATTGAAACATCAGCTTTGACACTAAAAACTATAGAAATAAGAAAAAAATTATGAAAGTTTATAAAAGAAGCTTACTAAGTTTCCATTCGACAATATTAATTGTTCCAAATCTAGATCCGAAGTAAATTAGAACAAAAGGAAAAAAAAATCAAGAAAAAACAAACGTAAAACTCCAGTTGAAAATGACGTAAACTTTCTCATGATTTAGCCAGATCAACAAGTTTGACCTGTCAGCTTGATAAAAAGTTAAAATGGTTGAAAGCAACAGATTATGTCCATAGTTCTTGGTCGCATGTTTTTTCAAAGTCCTATTTATTAAACCAAGAAGTTGCATTATTCACACGCAGTCTTTTAAAAACACATTTGAAGGACATTAAATAAATTTCTTGCTTATTACTCCTTAGAGCTATTAAATTTCTCCGCCCTGAAAAAAAGTTCTTTACATCCAGTTAGCGTTTATAGAAGAACAATTTAAATGCGAACAATTTGTAAGGCTGTTGCAAGTGAGAAAAACTTGTGCAACTTTTTTAAAAAGCGTTTGCTCAATTGTGTGCATCTTTCTGCATTTTTTCATTGTTTCTTCGAACTGGTTTTTAGTGGCTATAGTGTAAACAGAGAATTTTTTTCTCAAAAGAAAGATTGGTAAACTGTTGCTCCCTTAAGTTCGGTACAAATTTTATTGAAATCACAATTTGTTTATTATTTAATTTTGGAATTCAACCGAATGCTGAAAAAAAATCAGTTCATAAATCCTTCGTTTTTTTAGTAAACGGTCTTCAATTAAACCTCTAATATTAATTAATTTCTAATATTAATTTCGTTACCCAAATTAACCAAAACTCGTTTCTATCCAATGACCGACCTAAATTAACTATAATATTATTGAATTATCCCTCGATAATTAATGGTAATCACGGATCATAGTATTTACGCAAGAATGATGCTCTCGAACAGGCGCAAAGTCACCTACGAGACGCCTCCGTTTAAACATCTTGACCGATTCCGAATTGGAGCTCTCAATAGCAGAAGACATGGAACATTATCTCTTTACTGGTCAAGCTAATATAATAAGCAATAAACAGCCAGATCTAATAAGCAATACGCTAAAGTTCCCGACTAACAGGCCAACACCATAACCATTAAGGCCGAGCGGTCCTGGTTGAAAAAGTCAGCTATTTATTTTTGCGAGAGCCTTCTGATGAACTCTTATAATTATCTTTGGTTAGTGGTATTCCTCCATCAGAGGGTTCTGATTTGTTGAGTACTTAGATCGTACGTAAATTTTTTTTTCAAAAATTTGCCAGGCTGAATTATGTGTTGTGGACGTGGGCTGAAGCACATATATAATTAACATTTTTTTAATGTAATATAAATTTAGCAGTTATACGCGGGACACGAACTGGGGGGACCTCCCACTTACAAGTCTATACTCATAACCACTACACCAAACCCGCCTCATAAGTATATAAATATAAGTTTATATAATGATTACAAGAGAAATCTGATTATAGTATTGTCATCCATGATTTAGTGATTTGGCTAGTTGACAATCGCCTGTCCCTTTTTCGTTGCCATTAAATAGATATTAAACTAAAACCACTCTTTTTTCTTTACTTTCTTTTCTAGCCAGTCTGATAGTGTACTTGGAGTATTGCCAGGATGGAACTTTATACGTTGCACGAATGCCGCAATTTGACCCATATATACTTCGTCCATATAATTTTCTTTAATTTTTATAAGTGTTATAGTAATCTGGGGGGCATGTTTGCAGGTGGGGCAATCTGTGCTAAACACAATCTCTTGACGCGCTAAATCTTTTCATCAATACATATTTTATTATTTTCTCTTACTCCTGATAAGAGACAGCATTGCGATCATGTCAAATTTTCGATATCGAGTTTTCACAGGATACACAACCTCGTGGTCTCCTGAGCCCAAAAATTGGTTTTTAAATATTGGTGCGTGGTGTCTGTGTATGATCAGCATAGCTCAAAAACGGAAAATCGCTTAAACTTCACACTTGGTATTTAGTTTAAGTGCTAGAGCATGGGACACGACAAAATCGATCAACCGGAAGTATTATTTTACTGAAGAAATTTTTTGAGATTTTCTCGAAAATAGCACCAACGATTTTCTTTAAACTTGGTTTATTTAACTTTACAACTTTAATTTAAGATATTTTTCCGGATCTATTCCCGGTTTAAGAGGGATTATGACAGGTGGGAGGTTTCGTTATGTTTTCCTCTAAAGTGGGGCTATTTCTCCGAAACTTGTACTGAATGGACATTACCGTATTTGAAGGAAATTTGTTATTTTCACTTTCTCTTACTCCTAGAAAAAGAGGAAGTATTGTAATCGTGTCAAATTTTCGATGTCGAGTTTTCACCGGAAATATCCGTTTTGAGGTCCCCTAAAGTCCAAAACAGTGTTTTTTAGAAAATAGTCTGTGTGCGTGTGTATGTCTATGCATGTACGTATGTACGTATGTGAACAGCATAGCTCAAAAATGAAAAACCGATGAAAGTTCAAACTTGATATTCCGTTAAGCTATCAGCATGGGATCCGACAGTAGGTTATCTGTCAAAATTTCTCAACTGGAAGTACCCCTTTACTAGTTTCTCAAAAAAAATGGTTCCGACGATTTTTTTTCAAATTTGGTAAATCAACTACACATATGCAATGAGCTAAAACTTTTATTTGAAACATTTCTCCGGAATAATTTATTTAAGGGTACTCTTGGGGGAGGGGTGGGGTTACGGCTACCTCTAAATTGCTATTTCAGTTTTTAAACAATTCTATCATCTAAATAATGT
>JAAEAF010013614.1:0-128554 GCA_011037195.1 Triatoma infestans
TTCATCCTGCCTGATGGAATAAACTCGTTGGCCTATGGACACCGGGACATTTTAGTGCAGGATATTGATGCAGATTAACGTTTGCGTAAACATATTAGACCAAAAAATTAATTTTATGTTTTTTATGATACATTATAAATATTTTGGTATTAATTGATCAAAACAGTGTATTATACCATAAAAAATTAAATAAATTAGTTTTATTAATTATTCAATGTATTATACCATAAACATGTCATTGTAACAAATTGATAATAAAAAATTTGTAAAACAATTATATAAATGAGTTTTTATTCTAACTCCTCAAAAAATATTTATTAGCTGGTATGCATTTTTTAATAGGTATAATGTTAACACCCAGTATCATAATGGTTTGGTGTGATTAAACAGTATATGCTGATAAGACCAAGGACATCTACAATTATGCAATATCTTCTAACCAACTGTTTTTATCTATATATGTCTCGAGTGAGTCATAACAGTGGTTGTGCGGTCTTCTGACCGACTGAAATTCAATTAAAAAAAAAATAATGCTAAGTTATCGCATTAGATTGACCTCAAGGTCGAAGATAGGATGATAGCGAGCTGCTCTGCGATATATATGTAAAACCTTCTTATCAGCTTAAATGTTGCGTCATCTTAACTTCCTCTCTCTCTTCCGTTGAAATCTACGTGCTATAATTAATAGGTGTAAGCAGTAATAAAAAAACTTTTTTAAACACACTACTACAACTAAACAACTAATTTGGAACGCGCTCGTACAACGCACATAAATTTATAGACGAGATCTTTTTCTACATAGGACCGAGTGGCATCGGTGGTCTACTGGTTTAGATAACCGACTGTGAGTGCTGGGTTTGCTGGTTCGATTCAAGGTCATGTAGAAATCTTTTTTTTTCTCTTGAATTTAGGTCTGGCCTGGGGTGGGAGGTTGGGGGGCTATCTTTTGAATTTAGGTCTGGCCTGGGGGTGGGGGTGGGGCGCGATTTGGATAATATTTAATCTGATGACGTCATCTTTGAATTAAGCTCATTGATTTGGATGATGGCAGCGGCGTTCTTGCAACCCCCAAAAAAGGCTTGGCTCCGTAGCCCTTGCGCCAGAACCGGTCTTTTTACCCTACTAAAGTAGTTTTTAGTTTTCTGTTGTTTTCTCTAAAACAGCTTCAAACGATTTTCTTTAAACTTTAAATATTAACTACACATATAAAGTACTACAATTTTTATTTGTAACATTTGTCCCGGGGAAAATCATTTGAAGGCAGCTTGGGGGGAGGGGGGGAGGGATGGGGTTATGGTTCCCTCTAAAATGCTATTTCAGTTCATTATACAAAATTCTAACATCGAAATAATATTAATTAGAATTTAATATGTTGTCAAAATCCCGATTTTGAAAAAAATCGGATGAACTGGAAGTGCCTTTTTTAATGAATAGGTTTTTCATTTTTTTTTAGAGAAAGTCGTGTGAGTGTTTCACACCAGATTTTTTTTTTTTTTTTTTAAGGAAAAGTAGGATTCGAAGCTATGTTTGATAGTTTGGTTTCTTCTGTTCTGCCCTAGCATCAGTGACTTCTAAAAATTTGTTGTTAAGATCTCTGTTTTAATAAAATTTAAGTAATGGAATTCGCGAGAATAGTAATCCCTTCATTATAATATTTCATAAAAAAATAATTACTTATTATTATTTCAGATAATAGCACTGAAAGACAATGACAGTTTAGCAGCTATGTTGGCCGCAGAAGTTGAAGCAGATCTATTAATATTAATGTCAGATGTTGATGGTATTTACACATGTCCTCCATCACAAGAGGGTGCCAAACTTATACATACATTCACACCAGAAATGCTGGATATTGTAACTTTTGGCAAGAAATCCAAAGTTGGTACCGGTGGTATGGATTCCAAGGTAAGTGGATTGGTTTTTATGTTAGCATATTTAGAGAAAGGCAGAAGTTAGTACACATGATATTATAACCCTAAATCCTATGGCGCAACAGCTTGCCGAATGGCGATTTGAATAGGGAGGACGCATGTGGTAAACACACCGCAGTTCCCACGCCGTTCAGTTCCGGTCTTCGCTATCTAGGGCGCTACTAACTGTAGCTTCCCACTTTTCATCACGATGCTGGGTCAACATCGATTTTGCTTCACGGGAATCAAACCCTGAAGTTTCGCACGAAAGGCGAGTGCGTTAGCCACTAGACCAACGCGTGAGGATGAGAGAAAGCCAAATGTGGTAAATAAGGTACTTAATATGGTGGCCTTGTATAGTAATGCACGTAGCGGGAACTACACGGTCCCACTTTGAACATGTGTTTTTTTTTTCCACTAAATTGGCGAATCTTTTAATCAAAATAAACCCTAAAGCTTATTCTTTCATTTCATTTATTGTTTGCTTTTTGAATGATAGTTGACCAGAAATATTGACTTAAGTGGATATATTTTAAGCAGGTTTAATTTTTGGTTTAAATGAAAACCGAGTAACGATTACAAAATAACGAATACCTGATCGCTGAGCCAGTCGAAGTAGTGGGGACAAATTTTAAAATTGAAGTTTCAGATTAACTATTGACACATAGTCATCTTAGTTGACAACCAGGCCGTACTCGAGGCCCTTACTGTTCTTCAATGAGAGCGCGAAATTGATAAGATTATGATCAAGTATCCTAATTTAGTCCTGCAATGGGTGCCTATGCAATGCGATATGGAGGTGAATAAAGAGGTTGGAGATGCCGCAACATTCCTCCTTCATGGTGCAAATCGCCTGTTCAATTTAATGTTTATGGCTTTCTGTTATATTACTAAGGGGTCTTGCTAAAGAATCGCAGAATACTTAGTAGATAACCTTATATATTCAGACCTGCCAAAGAAAATGAGTGTAGCCTGTTTATGGATGAAAGGCCACGATTATTTGCAGGCACATCTCCACCGAATTGGTATGGTGGATCTCGAGTATTTCTACTCTGCGACCGAGATGATAACAGACTGAACTATTACACGTGTTTTTTTTTTTGTTCTATGGCGCAACAGCCCATGAAGAGCCCAGGCTTGCCAGATGGCGATTTGAATAGGGGGCGTATAGTAAGCACGCCGTTGTTTCCACGACGTTTAGTTCTGGCTTTCGCAACCTAGGGCGCTACTAACTGTAGCATCCCACTTTTATCACAATGCTGGATCAACACTGACTTTGCCCTCACGGGAATCGAACCCTGAATTATCGTATGAAAGGAGAGTTTGCTAGCCACTAGACCAACGCGTGAGAACTAGGTAAAATTATTGAAATAAAAAAAAAAGAACGTTAATAAAGAGTTATTAACGAGAATAAAAGCAGAAAGAGAACAACAAAAAAATCGTTCAAAAAGGGGATATAATTCTCTTAAAATTAATTCTCCCCTGGATAATAGAAAAATAAATTTAATGAATGATCTAAAAATCTTACGGCGGCAAGAGAAAGTATTGTAATCGTGTCAAATATTCAAAATTGAATTTTCACCGGAAACAGATGCTGGAAAATTTGTAAAAATGTAGTTTGCGTATGTATACTAAGTAAGAGAGAGGGGGGTGGAGGGGAGAGAGGAGAGATATTGTGATGGAGTGAAGAAGCTAAAAGCATTTTAAAAAAAAAGTCACGAGAGTATTTGATATAGTTGTACGGAAACTTTTTGATATTCCGCTTACCCACTATCAGATCCGACACGAAATTTAGGAAATGGAAAGAAAAATTATATCAAGTATGGACTTTCTGTGGTTTGTGTGTTTTTCTACAAGCAATAATAGAAAGTAATAGAACTGGGCCGGCCAGCTGTAGGCTGCTGCGCCAACTTTCTTCACGGGGTCCTTTTAAATTAATACAAATATTATTCAAAACTCATATTTTTTTTATATTATAATCATTTGTTTATCATCTTTAATGATTAATGATAATATTAATAATAATAATTATCACTCAACATTTATTTAAAAAAACAAAAAATTAGGAAAAAAAAAATGAATAAAGAATTTAGATTGTAGATAATGTGGCAAACAATTTAGTTGACAGTCTCATTCGTAATAAAATATAAGCCACACAATTTTCACTAACCACATTTTCAACGGAGTCATAAATTCTAGGGCTATTCGTCGTAATGTCTTGTGGAAAAAAATAAAAACAAGTACACACTACAACTGAATGTGATAATATCTGGGATGATTTTATCCATCTTAGGGTTACTTGTTTTTATTGTTTCCACCGGATTGGTATGATGAATCTCGTGTATTTTTACTCTGCGACCGAGATGATAACAGACTGAACTCTTACATGTGTTTTTTCTTTCCTGTGGCGCAACAGCCCATGAAGGGCCAAGTCTTGCCAGACGGCGATTTGTGAATAGAGAGGCGTGTAGTAAGCACGCCGTTGTTTCCACGACGTTTAGTTCTGGCTTTCGCAACCTAGGGCGCTACTAACTGTAGCATCCCACTTTTATCACGATGCTGGCTTAACATCGGACTTTGCGTCTCGGGAATGGAACCCTAAATTCACACACGAAACGAGCGTGAGCCACTAGACCAACGCGTGAGGACTAATATTATAACATTGTCAATAAAAAAAATAAATAAAAAAAAAATTCCTGTGTGAAACACTCACATATTATTACTATTATTATCAAAACGGGTGCCCAAAGGCGCAGGGCCTAAGCCTATGTGGCTCTTATCCCCCCAATACCCCCCGTACCCCTTAATTAATCTCTCCCCGGTAACTTGCCGGTTAATCTGCAATATCCAAAGATATCCCTAAACTCCAACTCGCCCAGGCAATCCGCGGAGTGGTGTCCTCCCAAATATACGAAACCTAGTTCCAGCGAAACGGGGACACTGACATAAGAAGTGATACACCGTTTCCCTAACTCCGTCATCACCGTTCTGACAAATGGGACTTGGCGTCCTCCCTAAGTTGAACAGGTGTGTCCAGTCACTATCCCTACCAAAGTCCTCAAACCCGTCCTACTAAGAGACAGGAGATACTCCGAAATTCCCTGCTTGCTTGCCTTTATGAATCTTTTAGCATGGAGGCACCCCTGCGTGTCCACCCAGCGTTTCTCCAAAGCTCTCGTCTGCCAAAGTCTAAAATGGTAATGATGATCCCTCCCTGGCCAGCCGATCCGCCCTCTCATTGCCCTCTATTCCCGCATGTCCGGGTATCCAATAGAGATGCACCTTACCCCTCCGAGCCAAAGCGTTAAGCCTTCTCCTACATTCTCCCACTAATTTCGAACTCCACCAAGGCTTACTCAAAGCCCTTAGTGCGGCTTGACTATCGGAGAAGATCCGCACTTCCTTAAACTCTCCTAGCCACTCCCCCAAAGATGGGGCAGCATTCAATGATGCCCACCACCTCAGACTGGAAAACAGTGGCCAAACCACCCAAGGCCACCGAACTCCCTCTATCCAACTCCAGAAACCATGCTCCCGCCCCCGACAGGCCAGTACCCTCCTGCCTAGAGCCATCTGAATAGCAGCGAATAATACCGCTGCCCGACTCCGTTGGCCTCGTGAGGTTATCATCCCCTATACTACCAATCGTAATCTCATAATCTCTCTCAAATCCCCATTTCTTGCTCGTCTCATCAAGTTTGGATAGCAAAAATCGGTTCACTCGCCAAATTTCGTCCTCGATCCTAGTGTGATCCCCCCCCCCCCACGGAAGGTTCTCACCCATTCTTCCTTGCACCTCATTCTGGGGTACCCTTTCATTGCCTCTCCCACATACTACATACTGAAGGGGGATTAGCCAGCAGCATCTCTAATGCCACCATCGATGTCGTTCTCATCGCGCCAGTAATAGCCAAACAGGCCGTGCGCTATACTCCCAACAGCTTCTTGCTATTCCTCCCCACCAAGGAGCCACACCACCGCCAAACACAGCTACATACAGCATCCTTGGCTTCACCAACTTCTCGTAAATCCAATGGATACATGGGGGATTAACTCCCCAGCTCTTACCCGCTAATCTCCTACACTGCCAGAAAACCTTCTGCCCCTTCTCACCAATATACTCAATGTGGGCCCGCCAATTCAGCAACACTCACATAACTTTCTCTTATTCCATTTAATTCAATTATATATAATGACAAATTTTTTTTTTAAACTCAAATATTACTTAGTTGTCCTATCATAAATATATAGAGAAGATTGGAGAAAAAGTACCAACCTAATTAATCTTGGCAGGTAGAGAAGTGATGATTATGTTATGGCCTAGTAGAACGCTCCTAAAACACTGAACCACCTTTAATATAACATTTGAAATTAAAGCCACATAATTCAGCAGCACTATCTAAAGTAAATTTTTTTTTTTTTTTTAATAATGTTTCAAATAATAAAAATAATACGTTTTTATCTGTGAAGTTAGCGAACCAAGTTTATAAGAATTTGTTTTAATCGTCCTAGAGAAAATTTCCAAAAAACTCAAAAACCTAATTCTATTATGTCGTAAATCCGGTTAACAGTTTTTTTTTTTCAAACTTAAAAATAAAAATATAAAAAATTCAGTAAAGCCGCACTTTTGTTAATGAATGGATTTTGCTCGAAATCATCGTGTCCTGATGAGGAAATAGTGCCAAAATAAAATATCAAGTTTTAGCATCCACTGCGACTTTTCTTTTTTTGAGATATTCTGTCAACATGCACACAGGCACATACAGACAATTCCCTAATAACATTTTTTTTTTTTACATTCGAGTAATATTCGGCTAAATCCGATGAAATGTCAATTTCGAATACCTGGCATGCTTGTTAATACTTCTTATTACTAGAAAATAAGGAAAAAATAAAAATAAAAAATTTTATGGATTTATTCCTCCGGTCAAAAGAAAAGAACAATCTCGTGAATATTTCTGGCGTTGATTATGCTAAAATTTCCCAAAAAATCATAATTTTGGCTTTTTCAACACTTTGTCAAAAACCAAATTCAAAACCAGTTTTCAAAAAAAAAATACTTCGAAATAAAAATTCTAAAAAAAATCAATTTATGCGCCCAAACCCCCCCCCCCCAAAAAAAAAACAAGAATTTATCTTGCTTATTTCACCACTTGGTGTTTTTTTGGTTGGCTGTTTTAATAGTTGTGTTTGATGTTTAATTGGGATGAATGATGAACCAGTTTACAGCCAGATGTATTTTTTATTATGATGTTAATTCAAAACATTCGTCGTAGTTAGTCCTTTGACGTTTCGGCACTAATACGTGCCATTATCAAAAAGGTAGAACATTTTGTTATAACAAAATTGTCTGAAAGTAGGAAAAAACATTTTTACGTACAATTGATGCTTAGTCAAATCTATACAACATTTGAATTGTATAGGGTTGGTGCAAAAATAATGCAGGTTTTTATATGCCAAAAAAAAAAATTATTATAATTTGTATAAAACTAAGATTATTTAAATCCTACATGCATAGATTGGGGCTGTGTTCTTCCCCTCTATGTGAACAAACAGAATGAAGATTTTAGGCACATTGTCATGACCTGTATTAAGTATTCTCACGAAAGATATAATTTTTTTAATAAAATATTGAAATTTAGAGTCCCCGTTCAATTATGAAAGTATAATATTCTCAGATAATTTAGTAGTTCTGCAAGAACTAAGTATTTTTTTGGCTGTGTACAAATATGATAATAATTAATTTCATATTAATTAAATTTATTGTCGATATCCGATAAACCTCGCTTTTGCAACTAGTTATAGTTTCCTAGTAGATTTAAATTGAATGGGTCGGAGGAATATCAAGTACTCCACCCTTAATATGTTACTTGGAAAGAGTGTGTGTGTGTGTGTGGGAGTGCGGTAGCGTGTTTGTACGAGTGTATTATATTATTTGCATGTATATATTTTATTTATTACGGATGTCTGTATTTATTTGGATGAAAGTATTTATTGGAGAGATTGTTTAGGAATAATGAACTATTTAGAATTAGAATCTTTAGTTTGAATGTTAGTTATGATTGAGTGTGGGGGGACCAATACCGGCCAGGGGTGGCAACTTTTGGTCGTGTGGGAAGTCTTCCTGCACTGTCTTAATATTGGGAGCCACTATCTCTTGGAGGGGTGGGTCTGAGCCGGGATTGGCTAACCCGGCACGTGTGAATGTGAGAGTGAATCTTGTGTAAATAGTGTACAAATTTAATTTAGGTTTAGGAATTAGGGGTGCGAGGAATATCGAGTACTCCACCCCGAGTACTTGTTATTTTAGTTGAGGAAAATTGTTTGAATGAATGTATTTATTGGGATGTGAGTATTTAATGGTATGAGAGTTGAAGATGATGTAAACGCAACTAAACTTGTGAATGTATGAATGTAATGACTGATAGGAGGTTTATTAATGAATATCCTTATAAACAAAGTGTAAAGTGTGGAAAAGTAATAAAGGTACTGTAGCTGGATGTTTGGAGGTGGGTTATGTTGGATATCTGACAATACATTTTTCTCATTCATAGAATAATATTGTGGCTATGGCTTAACAGCTAATGCCAAAAAAAAAAAAAAAAAAAAAAAAAAAAAAAAAAAAAAAAAAAAAAAAAAAAAAAAAAATAAAAAAAAACTCGCGGAAGGCATTTTCGGTTTCACTTCGGTCCCTAAAATTTTTTCCTCTTAAGAAGTTGTCCAAATGTCTAAATAAGTGGAAGTCCTTCGGCGAGAGATCGGGGGAGTATGGAGGGTGCGGAAGTGTTTCATATTTCAATTCCTGAAGTTTCCTGAGAGTTGGCATTGCGATATGTGGCCTGGCGTTATCGTGAAGAAGAATTGGTCCTTTCCGATTCACCAATGCTGGACAAAGATTTTGCAATTTCCTATGCATTTTGTCAATTTCTTGACAATATGTTTCAGCCGTGATTGTTTCGCCAGTATTTAGGAAGCTGTAATGAATAACACCTGCAGTAGACCACCACACTGTCACCATTACTTTTTCGGGTGCAGGCTTGGTTTCGCGAAATGTTTTGGTGCTTCATCCTTGTCCAGCCACTGGCCTGACCGTCTCCTGTTGTCGTATTGGATCCATTTTTCATCACATGTCACGATTCGATTAAGAAATGGTTCATTTTGGTAGCGCAACAGAAGAGAATTGCAAATTTCAAAACGCCGATGTTTTTGGCTCTGGGTCAATTCGTGAGGTACCCACGTGTCGAGCTTTTTAACTTTACCAATTTGTTCGAGATGGTGAACGACTGTTGAGTGGTCAACACTAACTTCTCTCGCAAAGTCCCGAGTGGTTTTGCGAGGGTTATCTTCCACCAATGCCCTAAGATGGTCGTGATCAACAACAGAGGGCCTACCGCGACCTTCCTTGTCTTCGAGATCAAAATCTCCAACACGAAATTTTTGGAACCATCGCTGCACTGTACATTCACTGATGCTTCCTTCACCCCAAACAACATTGATGTTACGCGCACTTTGAGCCGCACTTCGACCAAGTTTGAACTCGTAAAAATAAATTTGACGAAAATCTTGTTTTGACATGGTGAATATCGGAGGTCTTAACTCATACAAAATGGAACACAAACTAAACTGATATTTGAGGAAAAACAACATTAATAAACATTGTTTATAATCCATTACCTAGACTGGAGGATTATCTTTGTTTACTTGGCAAGCAGAAGTAAACAAAAGATGAAAGTTCAAAAACCTGCATTATTTTTGCACCAACCCAATATTTAATTGTGGACAAATTATGCAAATAAAATTGTCATAAAAAATAAATAAGTAATTTGTATTCAAATGTTGTATAGATTTGACTAAGCATCATTTGTAAAAATGTTTTTCCCTACTTTCAGGCAATTTTGTTATAACAAAATGTTCTACCTTTTTGATAATGGCACGTATTAGTGCCGAAACGTCAAAGGACTAACTACGACGAATGTTTTGAATTAACATCATAATAAAAAATACAACTGGCTGTAAACTGGTTCATCATTCATCCCAATTAAACATCAAACAAGATTTATCTTTGAAGGTTCATACCAGAGAATAGAGAAGAGCATTTCAGAAATGAGATTCCCAGACCTCGTCATTGCTACTTGAAAAGAGGAGCTGTCCTTCTATTAAGAGTATATTTCTGCAAACGATATTCCTAAAAAGATTTATAGCGTTAAGCTTTCCTTTGAAGTTCCATGTCAGTATAATATATGGTTTTACCATCTATTAATATTAGTATATATTGTAAGGATCGATAGAATTCCAAATGTGAAGAAAATCGGTTAACCGGAAGTGCGACATTACGTAATAAATTTGGGGGTGGAGGAATTTTATCGAAAATGATTATAACAATTTCCTTCCAATAGAATGCTATGAGCACAGATAAAAAAAAACCTCACTTATATAATCTCTTCTCAATCTGCTAAGCTTAGTATGTAGAAACTTTACCCCTTCCCCCACTGTTTTTATATTAGGACAAAACTGTAAAATATGAATTTAAAGAAGAAAATTTGTAACTTCACATAATAGTAGTATTAAAGCATTAGCTTTGAGTATTGAAACATCAGCTTTGACACTAAAAACTATAGAAATAAGAAAAAAATTATGAAAGTTTATAAAAGAAGCTTACTAAGTTTCCATTCGACAATATTAATTGTTCCAAATCTAGATCCGAAGTAAATTAGAACAAAAGGAAAAAAAAATCAAGAAAAAACAAACGTAAAACTCCAGTTGAAAATGACGTAAACTTTCTCATGATTTAGCCAGATCAACAAGTTTGACCTGTCAGCTTGATAAAAAGTTAAAATGGTTGAAAGCAACAGATTATGTCCATAGTTCTTGGTCGCATGTTTTTTCAAAGTCCTATTTATTAAACCAAGAAGTTGCATTATTCACACGCAGTCTTTTAAAAACACATTTGAAGGACATTAAATAAATTTCTTGCTTATTACTCCTTAGAGCTATTAAATTTCTCCGCCCTGAAAAAAAGTTCTTTACATCCAGTTAGCGTTTATAGAAGAACAATTTAAATGCGAACAATTTGTAAGGCTGTTGCAAGTGAGAAAAACTTGTGCAACTTTTTTAAAAAGCGTTTGCTCAATTGTGTGCATCTTTCTGCATTTTTTCATTGTTTCTTCGAACTGGTTTTTAGTGGCTATAGTGTAAACAGAGAATTTTTTTCTCAAAAGAAAGATTGGTAAACTGTTGCTCCCTTAAGTTCGGTACAAATTTTATTGAAATCACAATTTGTTTATTATTTAATTTTGGAATTCAACCGAATGCTGAAAAAAAATCAGTTCATAAATCCTTCGTTTTTTTAGTAAACGGTCTTCAATTAAACCTCTAATATTAATTAATTTCTAATATTAATTTCGTTACCCAAATTAACCAAAACTCGTTTCTATCCAATGACCGACCTAAATTAACTATAATATTATTGAATTATCCCTCGATAATTAATGGTAATCACGGATCATAGTATTTACGCAAGAATGATGCTCTCGAACAGGCGCAAAGTCACCTACGAGACGCCTCCGTTTAAACATCTTGACCGATTCCGAATTGGAGCTCTCAATAGCAGAAGACATGGAACATTATCTCTTTACTGGTCAAGCTAATATAATAAGCAATAAACAGCCAGATCTAATAAGCAATACGCTAAAGTTCCCGACTAACAGGCCAACACCATAACCATTAAGGCCGAGCGGTCCTGGTTGAAAAAGTCAGCTATTTATTTTTGCGAGAGCCTTCTGATGAACTCTTATAATTATCTTTGGTTAGTGGTATTCCTCCATCAGAGGGTTCTGATTTGTTGAGTACTTAGATCGTACGTAAATTTTTTTTTCAAAAATTTGCCAGGCTGAATTATGTGTTGTGGACGTGGGCTGAAGCACATATATAATTAACATTTTTTTAATGTAATATAAATTTAGCAGTTATACGCGGGACACGAACTGGGGGGACCTCCCACTTACAAGTCTATACTCATAACCACTACACCAAACCCGCCTCATAAGTATATAAATATAAGTTTATATAATGATTACAAGAGAAATCTGATTATAGTATTGTCATCCATGATTTAGTGATTTGGCTAGTTGACAATCGCCTGTCCCTTTTTCGTTGCCATTAAATAGATATTAAACTAAAACCACTCTTTTTTCTTTACTTTCTTTTCTAGCCAGTCTGATAGTGTACTTGGAGTATTGCCAGGATGGAACTTTATACGTTGCACGAATGCCGCAATTTGACCCATATATACTTCGTCCATATAATTTTCTTTAATTTTTATAAGTGTTATAGTAATCTGGGGGGCATGTTTGCAGGTGGGGCAATCTGTGCTAAACACAATCTCTTGACGCGCTAAATCTTTTCATCAATACATATTTTATTATTTTCTCTTACTCCTGATAAGAGACAGCATTGCGATCATGTCAAATTTTCGATATCGAGTTTTCACAGGATACACAACCTCGTGGTCTCCTGAGCCCAAAAATTGGTTTTTAAATATTGGTGCGTGGTGTCTGTGTATGATCAGCATAGCTCAAAAACGGAAAATCGCTTAAACTTCACACTTGGTATTTAGTTTAAGTGCTAGAGCATGGGACACGACAAAATCGATCAACCGGAAGTATTATTTTACTGAAGAAATTTTTTGAGATTTTCTCGAAAATAGCACCAACGATTTTCTTTAAACTTGGTTTATTTAACTTTACAACTTTAATTTAAGATATTTTTCCGGATCTATTCCCGGTTTAAGAGGGATTATGACAGGTGGGAGGTTTCGTTATGTTTTCCTCTAAAGTGGGGCTATTTCTCCGAAACTTGTACTGAATGGACATTACCGTATTTGAAGGAAATTTGTTATTTTCACTTTCTCTTACTCCTAGAAAAAGAGGAAGTATTGTAATCGTGTCAAATTTTCGATGTCGAGTTTTCACCGGAAATATCCGTTTTGAGGTCCCCTAAAGTCCAAAACAGTGTTTTTTAGAAAATAGTCTGTGTGCGTGTGTATGTCTATGCATGTACGTATGTACGTATGTGAACAGCATAGCTCAAAAATGAAAAACCGATGAAAGTTCAAACTTGATATTCCGTTAAGCTATCAGCATGGGATCCGACAGTAGGTTATCTGTCAAAATTTCTCAACTGGAAGTACCCCTTTACTAGTTTCTCAAAAAAAATGGTTCCGACGATTTTTTTTCAAATTTGGTAAATCAACTACACATATGCAATGAGCTAAAACTTTTATTTGAAACATTTCTCCGGAATAATTTATTTAAGGGTACTCTTGGGGGAGGGGTGGGGTTACGGCTACCTCTAAATTGCTATTTCAGTTTTTAAACAATTCTATCATCTAAATAATGTTAATTAAAATTGAATATATTGTTGAAATTCCGAGTTTAAAAAAAATTGCATAAACGGAAGTGCGTTTACTTCACTACGTTTACTAAATGTTTTTTTTTATTTTTTCGCGATTTTCTCAAAAATGGTTCCGACGATTTTTCTGAAACTTCCTATATGGACTACTCATACAAAGATCTACAACTTTTATTTAAAACATTTCTCTGGGAAAGTTTATTTCAGGCACTTTTAGGGGAGGAGTGGGATTATGTTTTTCTCTACAATGCTATTGTAGTGGGTTCAGATGTCTTGGAGAGGTGTTGTGATGCGATGAATAGTTGGGAGTTAGTTAGATATTGTTAGAGAGTTGTTACTCGGAATATGAATTACCAATTTACGAAAATAGATATATATATATATATATTAACAATAATTTAAACGTTTGAAAAGATATAACTACAATTAATTTGAAATGATTTAAAATGTAACTACAATGCACAACTATAATGATTGATAAATAAATATATGTTTAAATACTTAGATAGGGCGCGCTCCGATTTATGAACTATGTCACTGCTAGAATCATGATGATACGCTGATGAAATACTGAAGAATAATCATCCCCTCTTCTTGTGGAGAGAGTTATATTGCCATCACCGCTCACACTGACAAGTACGCAACTACGGTTCACACAAAAACATCTCTTGCCGGTGTTGACCCTAAGTCTTGAATAGGTCGGTGAACAGGTGTGGCAACAGGTGATGGTAGTTATCAAAAGACTGTAGCCAGGTGGTCTTTTGAGTGATTTGTTGACCCTTGTGAAAGCGGTATGTCTTTGGCGGGCGGTCCTTTTGACCGTGCACTGACCGCGGCTCTTGGCCTGAATAATAGCGACTGGCTGGCACCACTAGTTATAATTTTTATAATTAAAAATTATATTATATATTTTCCTTCTTGTTATCACTTCTTCTTGTTAGCACTCCTTCTTGTTATCACATTACACTATCATAGTTGATTATACAAGTGTATCATCCAAACCAAATTTAATTAAAAATAAATAGATGGCCAAAATTCCGAGTTTCAAGAAAATTAATAAACCGGAAGTGCGCTTTTACTGAACAGTTTTGTTTTTTTCATTTTTCGACGAATTTCATTAAATATGTTACACAAACTATAAAATTTGTTCAATTATAATTTTGAGAACAGGAGTAAGAGAACGTTGTGTGAGTGTTTCACACCAGATTTTTTTTTTTTTTTGTTAATCGCAATAAGTAATAATTATAAATTAAATGATTCCATAGAAAATAGTTTCTGCATAATTTCTATTAAAACTAAACTTGAAATAATTTGAGACAATAAATTAGTTCATTTTAAAAATAAATAAATCTTGAAAGATTCTTGAATTTTTAAAACTACTTTTGGAAAAATATTTATAGTGCACTATATGTTCAGAACTAGATAATTAGTACTAAACAAAGCTTCCAATTTATAAAGCCAATCTGACATTGTGTATTCGTATGAAATATGTAATCCATTAAACCAATGGAATAATCCAAAATTGTAATTGCATTTGGAATTAATTTATATTCCATTTACATGTTGCAACTCATTAAAATGTGCTTAAAGTTCTAACAGCTGGATTTATAGAGAAATCTATCATATTTCGATTAGAAAACCCTGAATATAACTTTAAATTCCACTAACACTTGTTTAACTTAGATTTATTAAAAGTTTTTAACATTTAAGTTTGCTATTACAATGACTACTTTATTGTTTATAAGCTCAATTTTAAAGCAATGACTTATAAATATAAGTACAAAGCTTATACATATTAATAATTTTGGATTATCTATGGCCGGTTTCAAAGATTTGCAGTCCTTTAGTGGTCTTTGTTTTTTTTTGTATTATATTTTTCGGGTGGTACACTGATTTAGTGTATACCGAGCCATGTTTTTCGGTCAAGCCAATCACCACCACCTTTTATGAGGTATCTTCCTATCATCTCTTCCTCTATGTCCTCCCACCATCTTCTTTTCGAGAGCGACCTCTCTTCCTTCTTTTGCAGACGCATATTTCTCGATCATTTTTGGCCACTTTATTTCTTCCATTCTTTTCACGTGGCCATACCAAATGAGTTTCCTAAAGCCAATATCCATATTGTTCAAAATATTATTGTTCTCTAAATCAATCCTACTCCTGATTTCAGTGTTGGGGGACATGCTGAAGACGTGATCCATTTCTAACGTGAGAAACTGTTTCCTGCTTTTCTCTTTGAGCTCCTACGTTTCGCTGCCATAGAGCGTCGCGCTCTTTACCAACAGTAGTATATTATTAAGCGATAATAATAATAGTATTTTTTTTTTTTTTTAGAAAAACGCTAATAACGATAAAAGATTTAATTAATTAATATCACACTTGCGATGGACAGATTTTAACCGAAACTTCTGATTTAGTTCGAACAGGAATAACAAATTTGAGTTTCCCCTGTTTTTTTTTAGTTTCAGAGTTGTCTGGTTCATAGACATTCAGGCAGGAAGCAGGAGATAGACAGACAGACAAAAAAAATTCACTAGATACTTTTTTCGTACTCTGAGAACTCAAAAATTGTATTTCCGGTGAAAAATTATTTATGCAATTCGACAGGTCTTAAAGCAATAAAAGATTCTGTATGTCTTATCTGTGTATATGAGGGTCTCAAATTCGAGTCTTTTTCCAAGCTGGTTTTAAACTCCAGTCCAACCAGGGTAAGTTTTCTCATAAGTCTCGATTAAAATATTCCTATGTATTTTGATACGTCTGTCTTAATATAGTGTCGATCCGTAAATCCTCAAAAATGTAACACAAATATATCAATGTTGAAGGCCTTCGACGTGGACGCTCCAGCGAAATCCGGAGAAATCACTTGGAAATGCAAGCTAAAAATGGTCATTAACCATTGCATGCAGCTTCATAAATTGCCTACTTTGATAATGATATTTATTTTATGTTTATAGGTACGAGCGGCTACTTGGGCACTTGATCGTGGTGTCAGCGTAGTTATATGTAATGGAATGCAAGAAAAAGCAATTAAAACAATTATGTCTGGAAGAAGGCTTGGTACATTTTTTACTGATACTGCCACGGCGGGCACTGCACCTGTTGAAGTGTTGGCTGAAAATGGTTAGTTGCAATTACTTTATCCAATATTTATTATTAAACACAAATATGTTTGTTGTTGTAATGGTTGGATTTGGATTGGTTGGTAGGGACAGGTAGGGAGCAGCGAATTGCTCAAATATGAGCCACGCATTGCTTCATAATATATACATAATATTCTATATTAAATGTAGAAATCACACTAGTTTAGATTAAAGTATTGAGACTTAATGAGTTACGAGATTTAGAGTGCGATGACAATGTTAGCGGAAAGATAACTTCTTCAAGAATTCTTTTTAACGATCTAAGCAGTGTTCGATACTCTCTGCTCTGTAGTTTTAAACTAGCTAGTCCATTTTTTCAGAATTCCCACCGTCTTAGAGATATGGGCAGAATTTATTGGTACCAGAGACGTTGATGGAAATGATCGTAGTAGGAGTTTCGCCTTGATTTGGTAGTGGCCCGAGAGCATGTCAGTGATACAGCAATATTGTGATGGCATGAAGCATGAGGTTATCAATCTGTTGATGGTGTTGTTGTAAGGGTTATGGGCATGAACTTGTAACTGGGAGGTCCCCAGTTCGAATCCCGCGTATAACTGCTAAATTTGATATTTGTTTGAAAAAAGTTATTAGTAAAGTAGGTGTTTCTGCCCTCGTCCATAACTCTTAATTCGGTAGTTGGACTTTAAGCTCGCCTTTACAAAAAGATTAAGATAAAAAGGAGTAGAGTAATAAAACATATTCTACTCCATAATGTAAGTAGCTGAACGGGTGTGAACGGGTATGATAAATTTGTATAAGGATTAGGTTTGCTAGATAGAGAGAATGTAGTTATAATGATGAATGTATTTATTAGCGATGATTTTTTTTTTTTTTACTTTCTCTTATTCCTAGTAAGAGGAAGTTTTGTAATCGTGTCAAATTTTCGATATCGAGTTTTCACCGGAAATATCAGTTTTGAGGTCCCCTAAGTCCAAAAAAGTGGTTTTTTTTTAGCAAATTGTGTGTGTGTGTGTGTGTGTGTGTGTGTGTGTGAATGTGTGTAACTGTGAACAGCATAGCTCAAGAACGAAAAACCGTAGAGAGTTGAAACTTTGATATTACGTTTAGATATCACCATGAGATCTGACGGTGCATTATCTGTCAAAATTCCTCAACCACCACTTTACTAGTTGCTTTTTTACATTTTTGCGATTTTCTCCAAAATGGCTCCGACGATTTTCTCTAAACTTCGATCAACTGCACATACAAAGTGCTACAACTTTTATTTGAAATATTTCTCCGGGAAAATTCATTTAAGGGCACTTCTGAGGGAGGAGTGGGGTTAGGTTTTCATCTGAAGTGCTCTTTCAGTTTATTAAACAATTCTGTCATCTAAATAATGTTAATTAGAATTAAATATGTTGTTGAAATTTCGAGTTTGAAAAAATCGGATAACCGGAAGTGCGTTTATTTTAACATTTTACTAAATGATTTTTTTCACTTTTTCGCGATTTTGTCAAAAATAGCTCGGACGATTTTCTTGAAACTTCATATATAAACTAAACATGCAACGTTCTACATCTTTTATTTAAAACATTTCTCTGGTAAAATTCATTTAAGGGCACTTTTAGTAGAGGGGGTATTGCGGGGTTACAGCTTCTTCTAAAGTGCTGTCGTAGTTGATTATATAATTCTATCATCCAAACAAAATTAACTAGAAATATATAGATGGCCAAAATTCCAAGTTTTAAGAGAATTTGTAAACCTGAAGTGCCCTTTTACTGAACAGGTTTTTCAGTTTTCGACGAATTTCGTTAAATTTGGTACACAAACTATAACATTTGTCAATTATAATTTTGAGAACAGGGAGTAAGAGAAAGTTGTGTAAGTGTTTCACACCAGATTTTTTTAATTTAAGGCGCGTCAACATCTATGGTTATTGGCGCCCTGAACCTGTTCAGTGCACTGCCGGCCTCCGGACAATGTTCTCCATAATCGGACAATGAGCTGTAGGGGCTCCTAGGAAGAAAAAAATCTAAGGGCAGTACAGCTGGACTCGAACCCAGGTCCTCCGCGTGGGAGTCCAGTGCGCTAACCACTGAGTTAATCCCTCCCTTCTTAGCAATGATGAACTCCGGAATAACAGAGTAGGAATCTAGATGCATGTTATGAATGATGTGCAGGGACCAATGCCGGCCAGCGGTGATAACATTGTTGATCGTTCGATCGTTTTATCATATAGTCGGTCTTCTTTACTTGGGAACCACTGCAATTTCGGAGAGAGGTCCATGGCATCTGACAATGGGAAGAAAGATTGTTAAATGAATTTTGCTGTACGTGATTTGTAATTTTAAGCTGGGAATATAGCTTGAGGGCGTTTAGAGAGGAATGGGATAGAATAAATACACAAAGAACCCTGGCTGTTGAGCACCTATAAAAAATACACACTAATAAAACAACAACACTGTATTAAAAATACGATAAAACCAGAAATCGTTTATGCTTTATGAAGATAATATAATTTAATAGGTTTTGTAAGAGATTTCGCTCTGTCCATACTTATAGGTCAACCAATTATATAGAAAAATAAAGAATTAATTTTGTCATGTTTTTGCACAATTTTTATTATTATCAAAGTATAACCAATTTAAATTCAGTGACTATCTGACTTTGGCGGTGTCGATAATAATACAGCGTGTTCTCTCACTTCACTGGTATGTAATCCAACTTGTTAAGAGATAGTGAATTTTGTATAAACTTATTGCAACAGAGATGAAAGCTCTGTTATTTCTCGGCCCCTAATTCCCACAACTACAACTCTATGAATTTCATAAGAATTGAAATTCATCAGATCTTTTGATCACTTGCCATAAAAGAGAGTAACGTAATAATCCTATTTCATAGTAATGTTGAATTGAGGCAGTACTCTATATTATATTCTTTTCTTTCAGTGTTACTTCCGGGAAATTCTTTCTCATTTCTAAATATTATGTCTTGAACTATACTTCTGCTTCAGTTTTTGATTTTTATAAAATAGAGTCTTTAAGGTCATAGAAAGTAATCTTTGAATATGTGGATGGGTCCGCAATGCTGGATAACATCTGGTATTTTATCCATCGTATTTGTAGCAAACATATTTGTAGTTTTCCTGACCGGTTTCGAAATTGTCATCTATCGTCAGAGTAAATTAATAAAATCTCCTACCGTGCCCTATTAAAAATGCCTTAAAAAATACCACCAACATATTTTTAATGTAATTTAAACATAAATTAATATAATTTAAAAATAAGCATGATAAATAAAAACGAATACATTTGATTTACTCTATTATTTATTTTAATATTATTCCAATTTGTCGTTTGCTGCCAACCTTCTTACATATCAACTTATTTACATATTTTCTTGTATTAACCCTGCATTTTATTTCGCATTCATTTTTTTTACTTGTACAAGTTTTTGAGTGTCCATAAACTTTGCATCACCTTTTTTCAAAATTTATCTTTACTTATCATTAGAGTATACTCCTGAAATAACTTATTCCCCCCTCCCTCCTACTAATAAAAATGACTTGATAAAACACTGAGCATACTTGATGTAATGTGATAACAAGAAGGAGTGATAACGAGAAGAAAAGATATAATTTTTAAATTATAAAAATTATAACTAGTGGTGCCAGCCAGTCGCTATTATTCAGGTCAAGAGCCGCGGTCAGTGCACGGTCAAAGGGACCGCCAAAGACACACCGCTAAAACCCTTTCAACAAGAACCCTTTCAAAAGGGTCATTATACAGTCAGTGTACAGAAGTCACCTGACCGATATACAAGGGACAACAAACACTCAAAAGACCACCTGGCTACAGTCTTTTGATAACCGCCATCATCTGTTGCCACACTGGTCACCGACCTATTCAAGACCTAGGGTCAACACACGGCAAGATATGTTTTAGTGTGACCCGTAATTACACACTTGTCAATGCGTGAGTGATGCCAATATAAACGTCTCTCCACCGGAAGAGGGGATGAGTATTCTTCAGTATTTTATCAGCGTTTCATCAGGATTCTACCAGTAATTTACGACATCAGTTCATACCTCACGAGCGCATCCCTATCTAAGGTTTTAAACATATATTTATTCATCAATCATTATAGTTGTGCATTCTAGTTACCATTTAAATCATTTTTAATTAATTGTAGTTTATCTTTTCAAACGTTTAAATTATTGTTAAAATATATATCTATTTTCGTAAATTAGTAGTTCATATTTCGAGTAACAACTATCTAAAAATCTGTAACTAACTCCCAACCATTCATCGCATCATAACCCTTATCAAGACATCTGATTCCACTACAACTGGTGGCAGCGGTGGGATCAGAACATCCGATAAACGATTCCACTACATCTGGTGGCAGCAATGGGATCAGATCATACGATAAACGATTACACTACACCTGGTGGCAGCGGTGGGATCAGAACATCCGATAAACGATTCCACTACATTAACAATACTATTAAAATTTAGTTATAAAGTATTCTTCAAAACATGCTATTTATTATACACTATTTTCTAATGTCTAATCATAATTTATATTAATTCAACTTTATCATGAAACACAATACACAGCTAGTAAAATAACCTTATAACCTCCCGTACATATATACAACCAACAAGTGTGAGTGTAACAGAAACATTACGTTCAAGTGAACTCTCTACCACGAACTTGGTGAATTTACTCTGATGATTGATGAAAATCAGAAACCGGTCAGGAAAACTATAAATATGCATGCTACGATGGATAAAATACCAGAAGGCAATCTTTTTTTTGGAAAATTGTTGTCTATACAATATGAAGGTAGCGTTTCAAATCCATCAAATATGTATGAGAAGTGCGATCAACTAAAGTAATCGCGATTGATTTCTAATGTGGATTTAACGATTTTATTTTATTTCCTACACTTCCTACAGATATAAATGTCTATCAATTTATTTGAAATATTTTCTGAAAAAATTGTTTTTTTTTTAAGGGTGGGGGGAATTCTGGGGACGTAGAAACGTTAAGCTTCCCACTAAAGTACGATTTCAGTACAGTTCATGTTCTATTATTTATTTTAAGTTATATTAGAGGCATTGCTAGAATTGCAAGTTTGAAAAATATCATTTAACCAAAAGTATAACTTTATAGGATTTGTTTTTATATATCAACTCACACATACAAAGAGCTACAACTTTTATTTGCAATATTTCTTCGGGAAAAATTCATGTAAGGGCACTTTCGGGGGAAGAATGGGGTTAGGTTTTCATCTAAAGTGCTATTTCAGTTTATTAGAAAATTCTGCCTTCTTAATTTTGTTAAATAGAATTAAATATGTTGAAATTCCGACTTTGAAAAATTCGAATAACCGGAAGTGCGTTTATTTTAACACTTTACTAAATGATTTCTTCACTTTTTCTCAAAAATGGCTCTGACGATTTTCTTGAAACTTCTTATATAAAGTACACATACAATGATGTATAATTTTTATTTAAAATATTTCTCTGGGAAAATTCATTTAAGGGCACTTTTAGGGGAGGGTGGGGTTATGTTTTTCCCTAAAGTGGCTATCATAGTTGTTTATACAATTCTACCATTTAAACAAAATTAATTAGAAATAAATAAATGGCCAAAATTCCGAGTTTCAAGAAAATCAATAAACTGGAAGTTTGCTTTTACTGAACAGTTTTTTTTCAGTTTTCGACGAATTTCATTAAAGTTGGTATGCTAACTATAAAATTTGTCAATTATAATTTTGAGAACTGGAGTAAAAGAAAGTTGTGTGAGTGTTTCACACCAGATTTTTTTTTTTTTAAAGAGAAACTATTGGTAATATTCGCTAAAATATGACAATAATAATTAGGTTATCAAAGTAGGTTATACATCAAAAGAACATTATTTAATATTTGATATGTGTTTGTAGTTAGTTTGTAATATTTATAGACATTTATGTCTTCAATTTTATTTTTTTTGGCCGAGTGTTTCTAACCTGTCTTTTATTTCTGCAAATTTTAATTGCAAATTTCCTTTTTACGTGTAATTTTGAAATAACGTATAGTTGCCTACTACAACTATATACAGATAATGGAAAACCGTTGGATTCATGTTGGTTTTAGGATTAGGCTGGCATGTGATTACATTGTAAACCGCACAACAGCGCTGGTATCTAACCCGGATTACTTGGCTGGTACAATTTAATAATTTAAAAGACAGCTTCGCTCCCGTCACCCCCCCTTCCAAAAATCCACTTAAAATTAATAGTTGCAGAATAAATTTTCAAGTAATAGTGAGAGATTTATTTTTGTACAATTAGGTTTCAAATTAAAAGACAACAGGAAGAGTTGTGTTTTTCCAGTTAATTCCAAATAAACTCAGAAACTAATTTTTTGTGAAATCGCATCGGTTAACCGAAATTCTTCAAATTTGGAGTTTTAGCATTACTTTTGATATACCTTAAAAATCATAATTTGTAGGCCCATACTTTGTATTGGAGTGTTATTCTTAATGATGTTTATAATGGATGTTTAGGTGGAGAGAATTTAGGTCTGGTAGAAGATATGAGAAGACTTGGTTAAAATGGTTAACTATGTATAATAATAATGAGACACAGTTTGCCTGAACTTTACAGTAGAGAATGGGGCGGGTGTTAACGAAAGAATATTATCACTCCCTCTGTGATAGATTTGCTATTGCCTCTGACTCTAAGCAATTCTGGAATTTAGTCAATCGTTTTCGTCGAAAGAATTTTGTCTGTGGCAATGGTATATCTGTGAACAGATGGGTCTCTCACTTTAAAACCTTATTAAACCCCCCCTTGTTCTCTTTCCCTTTATATGCGGCTCCCTTCTGCACCTCTGCAATATTGGATGTTCCTTTTACTCTTGTTGAGCTACTCCCTATTCTCTCCAATCTCAAAAATAACAAGGCACCTGGCCCTGATGGTATCGTTTATGAATTCTACAGATTTGCTCCTTCCTGCTTTATTGACAGATTATTATCCTTCTTTAATTATATATACGAATCTGGGGCTTTACCTCATTCCTTCGGCCATTCTCTAATTTTTCCTTTGTTTAAAAATGGCGATGTTAACGAAGTCAATAATTATAGGGGCATCTCTTGCCTTAATGCTCTGGCCAAGATCTTCACTGCTCTGTTACTTCATCGCTTGGAACAATTTGTTAAAGTCAACGACCTGCTAAGTGAATTTCAGGCCGGTTTTCGGCGCGGTTACTCCGCCACTGATAACATTTTTGTGTTGCAAAATATAATTCATTACAAGACTCGAGAGAAAGGTAAAAAAATTTACTGTTTTTTTATCGATTTAAAATCGGCATTCGACACTGTAGACCATTCCTCACTGTTCCTAAAGCTCTTCAATCTGGGTGTATCATGGAAGTTTATGAACATTCTGAAAGCGTATTATTCACTAGGAATATCGTCAGTACATTGTGTAGATGGAATGTCCGAACCTATCCGGGTAGGAGCCGGTGTGAGGCAGGGCTGTTTATTGAGCCCCATTCTTTTTTCACTTTTCGTAGACGATCTTCCGGCTCTGTTGGAGGGTGGTGTTCTTATCGGGGGTACCAAGATAAAAACCCTTCTTTACGCAGATGACATTGTTCTCCTTTCGGACAACCCCATTTCCTTGCAGAGAAATATTAATATTCTGGAAACTTATTGTGTCCAATGGAACCTCTCTGTTAATTTAGAAAAATCCAAAATAATGATATTTCGAAAAGGAGGTAGATTAGCGGCTTCAGAAAAGTGGTTCTACAAAAATTCCCGGATAGAGGTAGTGAACCGCTATAAGTATTTGGGTATCATTTTAACTCCGCGTATGTCCCTGGTCCCCCACCTTGAAAATAAAGTGTCGATAGCTAAGCTCGGTTTAAACCGGGTTTGGGCTAACTTTATTCTTAATAAGAACGTTCCTCTCGACGCCAAATATAGGATTTTCAAGAGTGTGTCACGAGCAGTTCTTTCATATGGTGCCCAATCTTGGGGATTTCAGCGTTATGACATCCTTGAAAAATTCCAAAGATTTTTCTTAAAAAAATTATTCTCTCTTCCCTCTCCAACGCCTAATTATGTGCTATCGATTGAGTGTGCTCTTGAACCGTTAGAGACCTTCACCCTTGCTCTGCACTTCAAATACTGCCTCAGAACTCTAGCTCTTGACAATCATCGCCTCCCGAAAATTGTCGCAACTGAAATCATTCAGAAGAAACTGTTTTGGTTTAAACACTGGCTTTCGATGGCGCGTGATTTTTCCAGCGACCTATCTTGCACTCTTAATGATCGTGATAAATGGAGTGATCAACTTTCGAACCTACTTAATAAAATTAGATCAGTTCGCATCGAAGAGTCATTCTGTCGTGCAGGGAATTCTGAGCGCTTTTTTTTGTATAAAACTTTAATCACTGACCATAAGTCATTTGTAACATCGTCCCTATTCAATAACCTCAGACTCTCAGAGATATGCTGGTTGCTGAAACTAAGAGCAGAACTGTTATACCTAAATTATACCCCTTGGTTGGAGAAAGATTCCGAACGAGAAATGTGTCCTCTCTGTAACTGCCAAGTACGGGAGGATTTGTTTCACTTCTTGGCAGAATGTCCTGCATTATTGGATGTGCGGCTCCTCCATCTCGGCAAATGTTCACTTTCTGGAGAAAAAATTATTGTTTACCTATCCGGACAGCGGCCTTGTCATCCTTTAATTGCTTATGCTCGCCACGCTTGGAGAGTTAGGCACGTCAGGATCACAGATTCTTTAGGTTAGCTTTTCAGTTTTTTATTGTAATTTATAAAACTATGTTTGATTTATTTAACCATTAGTTGGGTTAGTACTTTTTTTTACTTTGCTATCTTACTCCAGTTCTGTTTTAGTTCTAGTGTAATTCTTGATGTTTTTCATAATTTTTCTTTTTTGTATTATTTTTTGTTTTTCTGTAATGGCTGTAAACTCTAGCAGACGGCTCTTTGCCATGCTTTTGTACTGAAGTATTTTAGCATCTACTGTATTATTATTTTTTTTTAAATAAAGTACTTATAATAGATCAAAGTGAATCCTTATAAGACTCTCTATAAAGAATAAATAGTAATCCTTTATCTTTTTTTGGCGTTTGGCCTGCATTATTTCTAGTGTAAATTTTTTTTTTTCAATTGCCTTGAAGATAGTCAACAAAGCTTGTCCTCCGTTGATATTTGGGTCATTTGTACTAAAAAACGTACGCAATTTTCCACGGCTGCGGAGAGTGGTCGGGAGTCAGACGGTAAAACAGGCCCATCTCGTCCGCATTAAAAATTTGATGTGTTCAGTGTTAACTCTTTTAATTTTAAGCCAGACATTTTCAAGCCGGTGGCCAGTCAAACTCTGTTTAACACTAGCTGACTCACCTGAGATTTTTCCGAAGACTATGCCATACCGAGCACGAAATCTTGGTATCCATAACGTGCTGCATGTGAAATTTTCTGTATTTAAAAGGAAGCTAGCTCATTCGCTTTGGAATGAAGGATAGAACCATTAATGGGGTATGTTGTTCGCTCATTGTTGTTTGAACCAACTTAAAAGTGCGGTGTCCAAATCATTGCGTGTTGAGAGGCTCGTATTTTTTTAACTTTAAGTCACTTGTTGAATTGTTCAATTTATCTTCTCTTTGTTTTTAAGAATTCCCGATATAGTTGAATGAGATGTCCCCATTTCACTCGCACAATCTCCCGATTCAATTCGAGAAATTATTTCGAATTTTTCCTCAATAGAAAATGACTGACAAGGCATTGTCATTTGTTAACAAAATCAAACTGAGGTTCAAGTGTATGTTTTCCAAGACTGTAGAGTTTCAAAAGTGGGGAAATCATTCCTAGAATTAATTTGGCAGCTGTGTTTACACTCACTTCCTGTTCACTATAACCGATAGCAAACAGTTCAAAGAATCCTGGAATATGTTCCTTACAACCAATTTGAACATTATAAACGGTTGTACGTTATAAACGAGTCCCTGCGCATTTCCTACTATGACATTTCAAAGGACTGGAGATTTTGTACGTTACAAATGGTTGTTCCTTATACCCGGTGACGTTATATACTGTATTTAGTTGACAGAATTGTATAGCACATTGACATTGAACGAAAATAGCACATCAGAGGAAAACATAACCCCATCCCTCACCCCAAAAGTGCCATTATATATAAATTTATCACGAAGAGATCTTTCAAATAAAAGTTTGTAGCTCTGTGTATGTGTTGTTGATATGCCAAGTTTAAAGAAAATCGTCAAAGCCATTTTCGAGAAAATCACAAAAAACTAATAAAAAAAACTTTTAGTAACGTAGCACTTCCGGTTGATGGATTTTGCTCAAAATCTTCGTGTCTGATGCTGGAATAGTATCTAAACAGAATGCCAAGTTTGGGTACTTCCTGTAACTTTTCGTTCGTGAGATATTCTTTTCACACACATGTATACAGACCATTGTCTTAAAAAAAACAACACGTTTTTGGACTCAGAGGACCTCAAAACATGTATTTCCGGTGCAAACTTAATTTCGAAAATTTGTCACGATCGTAATATTTCCTCTTACTATTATTATTAGTAAGAGAAAGTAAAAAAAACATTCACAAAATGAGTTAAAAAAATAAAAGAAGGAAATATTAAAATTAAAGATATTAAGCCCGGTGTTAGAGCAGCAGCCTTTCAATATTTTCTACCCATTTATAGAATTCTTGAAGCAGAATATTATTCAATAATTGGAATACCAGATAAAACTGTAAAGAACCTTATTTAATTAAATTTCACCCTGAAAAACTGAATGGAAATATATATATATAAAGAAGAGTTTTTAAAAAAAAAATGTAAAATAAAAATATAAATAATTCTCTGACATTGAAAATAATTGCATTAATACAATTCTTAAGGATGAGTGAGTTTAATTAGATATAATAATAGTAATAAATATTTAAAAAAAATCTGGTGTGATACACTCACACAACTTTCTCTTACTCTCCATTTCTCAAAGTATAATTGACAAATTTTATAGTTTGTGCACCAAATTTAATGAAATTCGTTGAAAACTGAATAAACTGTACAGTAAAAGCGCACTTTGGGGTCGCTACTCCCCAAGTAACTGCATGTAACAGTTACCCCTTACCGTAACAAACTTGGGTTTTCACAATTAAGGGCAACCGAACTGGCATGAACTGTATAGGTTATTATACTGTGACCTATTCAAGGGAGTATTGCTTAACGACTTACTCCTTCGAGCTTAAAATGGCGACTGACTGAGAGAGAGAAAATGCGTAAGTTACTCCCCTCTCTACACTTAGGACCCAGCCTAATAGATTAGTAAATTATTATCAAGGCACTAGAATACCCTGCGCGAAATAAAATTATTGTACGTTGTTGGTGGCAAATTTAAATTTATATTAAATAACGGACAAAACCTAACTGATTAGTCTCCCAGAAATCCCGAGCAATACATTTGCCCAGTATGGAGTAAATATTCCAAGTTTAATGAAAAAAGTTTTTGATTTATCCGTTATCGAGGAAAAAAAAACAAACTCAAAACCAAACTTTTGTCCAATCACACTTCTGGTTAACTAATTTCCGTCAGATTTTGAATTCCACCAATGTTTTTACTGTATCTTAATGTTATGTCGGTATTAGAACCATAAATTGTATGAGGTGAAACTTTTTAAAGGCTCAACGTTTTTTTGCTCCCCCAGAATCCCATTAAAACCTATTTTATCAGAATAATGTTTCAAATATTATATTATTTCAAGGACAAAAGAGTGTTGCATAACGACTTATTCCTTCGAGCTTAAAATGGCGACTAACTTAGAAAAGAGAATTCACAGATTACCTCCTTAGAACGCAGCCTATAGGTGAGTAAATTATGGTAGGTGTTGGCGGCAAATTTGAATTTATATTTAATATCGAATAGTATCACTTCCGGATTACCGATTTTCTTCAGATTTGAAATTCTATGAGTCAACTTTTTTGTCACGTGTGTTTTATAGTAGTTATTGCTTTATCCGCAATGTATTATTTCTTTTCATTGTCTTAGCTCTCATTGCTTTCAACTATCGTTGGTATGAAACTATATTTCGTCTATTGTGCAACTGTTTCTTCTCCATCTGTTAAAATCGCGCCTGTAATTAGTGCAATTAATTACCGCAACTTTAATCAGTGGCACCATTTATTTTAATCTTCTTTTTCGCTTCTGCTATAATCAACCACACTTATCTTTTTTCTACACATCTAAATACACGAACACACACACAAACACACATATCTTCAGTTACAGTTTATAGTCTTTATCATCTTCTATTGCTTTAGAAGTCTATTTTTTCGTATCATCTCGCGTCTGATCTTTAATCTCATCTTTCCCGCACGCGAATAGCCTACCACTACTACAGCAATCTCTCACCTAGAAGATTTTCAAGCACTAAGAGAAATGGTATATAACCTTACCATAAGATTGGCCAATAGAAATTCTCCCAGTTTGCTTTAAGGAATAAATTTCAATCGCTACATCAACCTCAACTTTGAAATGTTCACGCCACTAGCTCACCACTGTTAGAACACGCAATAGTTCTAACTAGCCACATCATTCTTCAATTGCGACTCGCGATTTCAATTTTATTCATCCTTGTAAGCCAAAAAGCGATCCTAACAGCTATCCCCCTATCAGTCTCTTAAACTCTCTCACCAAAATATTAAAAAAAAATAATATACAAACGACTCTTAAAACACTTGACAGACTCTAACACAATCCCACCTCATCAGTTCGGATTCAGACAAAAGCACTCACCACTACACCAACTAAAAAGAATCACAGAACACATTGTACACAATTTTGAGGGAAGAAAATACATGGCAGCAATATTTCTTGACGTAGCTGCTGCATTTGATACTGTTTGGCACTCTGGACGACTTTACAAACTTACGAACACAAACGCACCAACATACCTAACTCGAATAATAGAATCCTTCTTACAAGACAGAACATTCCAGGTAAGACTCAACAATACATTCAGTACGGAAAGACAAATACCAGCGGGAGACTACCACAAGGGGCAATCATGAGCCCAATACTCTTCAACCTCTACTGTTCGGACATATCTGAACCTACTACAGCGACATTAGCTACCTACGCGGACGATACCATGTTAGCCTCATCCAATACAGACATTAACCAAAGCATTACTGAACTTACAAACATCAATAGTCTGTATATCTAGCTGGTTTCACCGATGGAAGCTAAAGTTAAACCCATGTAAAACTGAAGCGAAAATCTTCGCTCTCCGGCGGTTTCGAAATGAAGATCTTCGCCTACTAACAATTGACAACCAGGAAATTCCTTGGAAACAAAAAGACCAAGGAGTGCGTTATCTGGGCGTAATCCTTGATACAAGACTCACCTGGAGATTACACATTAACACTAAACTGCAACAAGCATACACCCGACTGAAACAACTCTACACATTCATTAACAGAAACACACCACTCAAACACTCCTGCACCACACTACTCTATGAAATTCTCCTTAGAACTCAACTGAGATACGCCTGTCCAGTTTGAATAACAGCTAGCAACACACTGACAAAACGATTGCAGACTTTCCAAAAAAAGGTACTGCGAATTGCACTAAAAGATCCGTGGTTTGTCAGACACACACAAACATACAGAGAACTTGACATGCCAGATATATACACACACGTGGCTAGACTTACAGACAATTTCTTCCTATCGCTTCACACACTACCCTCAGCTTCACATTACCACATAGGCGAACCTACTTCATCCAGAAGATTAATACCTAGACTCTACCAAGTTCTCTGAGAAGACTCATCTTTGTTTTATTGTTTGTGTTCTTTTTCTTTCAATTGAAAGAAGTGTAAAGCTCTAAGTGAGCTGGCCCATACTAACTCATCTCTTCTCTGCTTACTCCAGTATCAAATCTCTGCTACGATTTCACACACTGATTGCGGAATAAAAATAAACTTGTGCACAAAAAAAAAAAGAAACAGCCTCGTAACAGTGTCAGAGTATCTAATTCTGAAGAGTTTAAAGAAATCTGTTCAAGTTAAAGTAATGAATCGTAAGTTTTTAGGGCGTAAAACTTCTTTGATTACATATTTATTACAAAATTACTAAATTGTTTCTGAAATTTATCATTCATTATTGCTGTTTTAACACAGCTGTTTAATAAACAAAAGCGTGTTATGAACTTCCTCTTTCAATACTATAATAACCATAAAAACAATAACCGTTTATAATAACAACCCATTGTTATAGTAAGCAGATTAAGTCTAATATACTAACTAAGCATTGTGCTTTCAGGTTCCATTTCATATATTGAGTTATTTGCTATTGTATAGTTTGAATGATATTTAATATATTATTCAATAATTTTCTAGCAAAAGAATAATTTATTCATCAAGAGAAAAAGTAAAAAAAATCTGATGTGAAACACTCACATGACTTTCTCTTAGTGCAGTATTGAATATAATTATTATAAAAGTTGCCAAATTTGTTTAAACTTGGAATTTTTTCATTTAGCCTTATACATAAATACAAAGAGGTGGTAGGGTACATGATTAAATAGATGGCCAAAATTCCGAGTTTCAAAAAAAATTACTAAACCGGAAGTGCCGGTAAGCAAAATTACTATACCGGAACTTTTTTTTTTTTTGTTTTCGACGAATTTCAATAAATTTGGTAAACAAATTATAAAATTTATCAATAGTAAGTTTGGAAACTGGTGTAAGAGAAAGTTGTGTGAGTGTTTCACTTCAGATTTTTTTTTGAATATTTGTAAATAAAGATCCTAAAATGATAAATATATCAATAAATTCACCATGCTTAATAGGATAGAAGGCGCTTCTTCAAGTCATTTAAAGAAATTAAAGCATCCTTGGAGATATAATGGAGTTGATGAGGAGAGAAATTGGGATTGATTAATTAGACGAGATATGAAGACACTGTTATAATATGGCTATATGTCTACACAAACTGCTCTGGACTTGTAATGATTTTATAGAATAGAGGTGGGAGTAGAGTTATGACACGATGCGATGTATGTGGTTGAATCTGATAGATTGATGGATGTCCCGATCTTTTACTGGCTTATATACAGGTTCCCCACTCTAGCCTGCTTAAGTGAGAGAGTACCAGAGAGAGTTTGTTTTCTCTCAGTCGGGCTTGGCTCTCTCTCTTGCCGTTACAGAGATATACCAGCATAACGACATGAACACTTGAAGAGGCAGTTGATGTGAGCAAGGAGTGGATTTAGGGTCTTGAATGGCACACATACGTCCAACTCACTTCTAGAAGCGGAGAAATCTAACACAGGGAATTACAGACAACGCAGAAAGTGATTTTTGAATTTGAACTGTATTAGTTAAATTAATTACATTCAAGTCCAGAAGGGAGCGCCAATAACATCGAACAAACCTATGTAACATTTTAATTTTTAAGAATTACAGATTCTTTAAAACACCTCAAAATTAATTTTTCCGAGAAAAATGTTTCAAATAAACATAAAAAGATTTAAATCTGTGAAAAAAGAATTCTAAGATTAAAGAAGTTTGTAGTAGCTTCTTTTGGGGGGGGGGGGGATACCAAAAAACCTCTTCTCTATAAAGTCGCACATCCAGTTAATCAATCTTCTTCAAATTTGTAATTGTAGAAATACATTTAATAATGTACCTTCAAAATATATATGTGATTAAACCATATACAGTTATATAGTTTTAGCCATGCTGGAGCACTAGAAGGGAGTGAATAGGTGCAGGGAAAAGCTCTTCTGTGTACCTGGATATTAGGTAAAGAGGGAAATGAGAACGGACGAATTGGTTAATGCGGGATATACATTATCAGTTTATTGTCCCGAGCAAGCAATAGGCCTCACTAAGCAATTTTGCAATAGAAAAAATTAAGTGACGAAGGAAGAGTGAATTTTAAACACTACTTTAATGGAGCGTAGGGTTTTAGGTTATATTCAGTTACGTAAGGGTCCTAATAAGGTGGGGTATATAGGTCTGTTGCAACCTTTTTCTGATGGTTTAAAGCTCTTTTTTAAGGAGCAGACTTATCCTTATTACTCTAATTTTATTATTTATTATTTTTCTCCTGTGTTTATGTTAATGTTGTCGTTTTCGTTGTGGGTGTTGTTTCCTTATATAATGAATGTATATAATTTTAGTTTCGGGGTTTTATTTTTTCTTTGTTGTACAGGTATAGGGGTTTATGGAGTTTTACTGTCTGGGTGAAGATCTAATTCTAATTATGCTCTTTTGGGCGGTTTGCGTTCAGTGGCTCAGACTATTTCTTATGAAGTAAGAATGGCTTTAATTTTAATTTGTATATTAGTTTTTGTTTTTAGATTCAATTTTATTGATTTTATGAAGTATCAGGACTATGTGTGGTTTATTTTCTTTTCTTTTATGAAGTCCTGGAGAGTTGTAGAACGATGTCTCGAGGCTAAAAGATTTATAAAAGATATAAGTCACGGGGAACTTGAAGTAACTTCTCTCCCTGAATAGGATACAATTGAGGATGTAGTATTGACTGGACACGGTTGGATAGCCAGTCATTTACACAAAATAGGCAGATCATGTAGTCCTTTAAGTCAGAATTTTGACGATTGGATCAGGGTAACTGTATATCTACCTAGGTCACTGCCCCATTTTGCCAACCTCTAGGTTCTGTATACTTGGAAGGGTAATACTTTCAAGGGAATGCTTGGGAGAGTTGAAGACTATGGATATCTTAAAATGATGGATTTTATCTAGGGTAAAGCTAGGAGAGATGACCGGGGGGTAGGAGAGAAGACGCGGGCTTTGCTTCTCCACGTGACGTTGTGGAAGTTAGTCGAAGGGTAGAGAGATCAGAAGCGAACGTATTGCAAAATTCTTCAGTTATTTTGTTTATACTTCTGTGTTCTGCAACAATTAAACTCAACTATATCTGGTGAATACCTGAACTTTCATAACGCTTAGTAATTTTTTTTTTCTTTTTTATATATACTGTATTAATTGCAATTGAAATGAAAGATTTCCGGCTGTCGTTAAAGTTGGACTCGTAGACATAGTGTTTACCAAGTTTCATGTCGATCAGCCATGTTATCTTCACAGAGGAGAGGTTTCCTACCTATGGTGCGTCATCAATCCTACCGTAGTAGGAGAGACGGCCAAATGTAGTGTATTTGTATTTTGTTTCTGGAATAAATGAGAGTGTCTTTATTTTGAAAAATAACATTTTTTTTTTTTGTAGATAATAGTAGCTGACATATGTTTTATAAGCACTACCGCTTTAATATATATTCTATATTTTGATACAGGGCATAAATTGGAAATGTGCGTCATCTTTCCTAGGTTTATCCTATATTCAACAACTTAGTTGCAATCAAACCGGCAAATTGCCGGGGGGAAGCCCCTTAGGAGTAGTTTGTTAGGGGAATAAGAGCCCGCGCTTTCAGCCACCCACGGGTAATAATAAAAACCTACGTTATACTGAAGTGGTACCTTAGAAGAAAACTTATCCACAAGAACCCCCCCCCCCAAAAACGGTTTTCTTGAAAAATGTTTCAAATAAAAATGATAAGATATTTTTATGTTTGAAGTAGAATACGAAGTTTAAAGAAAAACGTTTGAACTGTGATGGATGCAAGAAACATAAAAATATATTTAATTTGAAAAAAATAAAAAATATCAAGAATTTGTGACAATTCCCTTGCAAAAGGACATTTCAGGTAGAAGACCACTATTGTCTTTTAGAGTTCATGAACTTGATAGCATTGTCCTACCCCTTCTTCTCACAGGGGAGGATTTGAACGAACAATTAGAAGACATTCCTTCAATACAGTTTTGTTGTAGAAACCAAGAACACATCAAGACAGTGCCAGTTTTAAGTTATAACATAAGAGTTTATTCCAACTAAATTCAGTAAATTAATTAATATTACTATGTTATTGAATAACATTTTTAAATATCTTTAAAGAATATATTTAATTTAATCTACCAGCGTTTTCTTAATTATTCTTATTACTTCTCTCTTAAACATATATACTTACAGGCCCTTTTACTAAACCGCTCACGCCACAAGCCACCAGCACACAAACACACATCACCAATCACATTTCAGAACCATTTTAGAGAAAATCACAAGTATAAGAAAAATCTAAATAAATAATAATAAAATTTATCCTACATTTCTATGATAAATTTTAAAGTAGTGTAATTGCTGAAATAACGTTAAAAATCACTGCCAAAAAAAAAAAAAAAAATACGGCGGATATACGAGTACTTACTCTGTTCATTTTTGTTTTATTTTAAAATATATAATATTTTTTTTTTTATTCATTAACTGGTAAAATCTTGAATAATTTAAGAACAAGATAATAAAATTCTGAATTACAAAGTAGATTTATGACCAAGATCATAATAATGCGCCATGTAATCAGAGTTATAATAAGAGCTTCAAGAATGACAACCTTTTTATCCCCATCTTAAGATATAATCCATTTTAGCCACGAACTTAAATGATAAAACTAGGTTATATTTCTTTATATATATATATACGAGAGAGATCCATTTATCACCAACATACCTTCCTAATAGTTAAGGACAGCAATGTTATATTGCCTGAAAAAAAAAAAAGAAAAAAAAAAAATTCATACCATCATATATATGGTAGTAACGCTCAATGAAATATTATATATATAAATAATGTTTACAGCGTGCATTAAGTTTAAAGTGATTTTAGTCGGAAATAAGTATTTTTATGAAAAGCTCTACTTTCATAACATGTGACAAGTTAAAAAGAAATTTGATATAAACAGCATTTTCTAAAAGAAAAATTACGTACAATCAAATGGTCTGAAAATTTTTTAAATTCTTTTTATAAAAACCCATATTAAAGAAAATATTTTTAAAGAAAATAAAGATATCTGGTGTGAAACACTCACATGACTTTCTCTAATAAGAATTTAAATAATTATGTATATTTCCTTAAAACTTGGAATTTTAACTAGATTTAACTGAAATTTCACTATTACATGTAAGCTGGGAAAACCTGAACTAATAACACGGAAAAATGTATCAAATAAAAGTGATTGATCTATATATATATAGTTGAAGTAACAAAGATACTCGTTGGTGTCTATTTAATAAAGTGTGAACTCAAAAACATACGAAGATTGGTGAAATCAGATGCGGCTAAAAAGATATATTTTACAGGTAAAATAGCACAGACTCGAGAAGAAATTAAATCATAAAAAAAATTAATTAATAAAAATAATAAATGAAATTTAATTAAATCACATTTTTAATAAGATGAGAAGATAGTATAATTAGTATGAGAAGGAGAGAATTGAGTTTTAAGAGATGAAATAAACTGGTGTTATGTTGAACACTGTATAATGAAAAATTAAGGGTAAAGACAGTGTAATAGCACCCATCCACAGCAAAGAGAATGCAACCACAGCAGAGAGAAGAGAGGCCCTTTCTGGTTAACAGAGACTACTCTCTGACTTAGGCAGGCTAGAGTGGGAGAACCTGTGTATATAAGCCAGTGGGAATTTATCTAAAGGAAACTATCATATACAACCATACAACTGTACACCAATGACCGCATCGTGTCATATCTCTACTCTCACCATTCATTCTATCATTTTCATTGCAAAGTCCAGTGCAGTTAGTGTAAACATACATTTTATTAGTGTCAGCATATCTCGTTCATTTAATCAAACCTAATTTCTCTTCTCTACAAACCCATTATAACAGACACGGCGGTTTTAACCGAAGCGTTTCACGGGTTGTTGGCCTTCTAACAAACCACATTGAGCTGTTTTATTAAGCGATTTGTGCAGTGATTGATGCGGTTTGCAGTATGGACGACGTGGTGTATTTGTCAATATTGTATTTACATTGGAAAATTTATTTAAAAAAAAAAAAAAAACTAAAAAAGAATGTGGATACATCCAATTATCAAAGAAAGGCAACAAAAAGGGCATTTTCATACGTTGTTTGCTGAAGTACAAAGAGACGATGAAAAATTTTTCAACTTCACTAGGATGTCGCGAAGTACTTTTGATGAGTTAGTTACAATTTGCCAAGAAAAGGTAACAAAGGATTCTTTTTCCTCATATCCCAAAGTGCCGGTCGATTTTCTACTTCGTTTATTAGCTTTTCTGTATCAAATTTTACTCCAGGCATTTCTAAACAAAACTAGTCAACAAACCATTTGAACACAATAAAAAACCCTTCGGGTAAGTTAAACCGACTCGATACCTCACATCAATCACCTACCGAAGCTGTTTTAAAACCGCCGCACGAAACGAAACGCTCGGCACCGCTGTGAATGTTTTACACCATTATGATATAGTTCATGACATATCGAGTCGGGCACCGACTCGTTAAACGCTTCGGTTAAAACCGCCGTGTCTGTATTTACCCTAACATAAACTGCCAGGACTTTACACCAATTAAAGAAATTAGGTAGCGAGAAATTTAGACTGAGTAAAGCGAAGGATAGTAGTTAGTTGCTAACGCGTTGTAAACTGTTGTATAAGCTGTCCCCTGTAGGGTTAGCTCAGCTGTATATGTACTGAGTCTCCTAATCTAGTCTGGTCTAAGTAGCGAGTGAGATTCTCAATTTTGTGTTTCTCTTTCTCTCTCTCTCTGCTTTGGAAACCTTCCAACATAACTGTTTTCACTACTACATGTAAGCTGGGAGAAACTGAACTAAAAACTCGGAAAATGTTTCAACAAACATGATAGATTTATTTGTGTGTAGAACAAAGATACTCTTTGGTGTCTATTTAAAAAGAGCGAACTCAAAACATACAAAGATTGGTTAACCAAATGCGAATCCTATTGCAATACACAAATACTGGGGACTGGTCCAGAGCTCAGAGATGTGTCGAAGCTAAAATTTCAGCTAAAAGATGCGTGTGAAGGTGTGTATGTGTAAAGGAAATTTATGTAACTGAATTTAGCCGAAGAGAAGAACAAAAAAACTGTGTCGAATTATCGAATAGCAAAACAAAAGTGATAATATATAATTAATCTTCATTCACCAAAACAGGTGCAAATAAAAAGGAGGCTGGTTTCACTTGACATAAAGTGAAGCAGCGAGCGATATAGGTTACACAAAACGTGCGAAAATTTTGGCGGTAAGACTATTTGGTGGTCGTGTTATTAGGTGGACTATTTGGCTGCAAATGCCGCCCGCCCTAAAAATCTTCAGTTATACTGATTGTGAGGAAACGGACAAAGTTTGGCGATAGGTCACTAAATAATGCCGCCGGAAGTTTGTATGTCAGCGATTAACTTCATCAGAATTTCCAACTTTGGAAAGCTTCAGATTAACACATCAGATTTGTGTGTTTTTAATAATTACACTGATTGTTCTTATTAACCTATTTACGAATCAATAAATAATTACTTACTTTTTGATGTCTTTAATTTCATTAGCGCTAATTACTAAACAAAGTTGAGATCTTAAGTGAATGATTAATTATTCCTTTTAGTACTTTGAGCAATTGTAATGGCTGGCTGTAAAATCTTCCCTCACACATTTAAATTATTCTGATATTTAGACAGATTCAGAAATTAGGGACTCCCTATAATTCAAATTCAAAATCACTTTCTGCGTTGTCTGTAATTCCCATTCAAGACCCTAAATCCAATACGTTGCCCACATCAAGATGTTCAAGTGCCTCTTCAAGTGTTCATGTTGTTATTATGCTTGTATCTCCAAGGATGCTTTAATTTCTTAAAATGACTTGAAGAAGCGCTTCTCTCTTATTAAGCATGGTGGATTTATTGATATATTTTTTTTTTTAGGATCTTTATTTATAAACATTTTAAAAAATCTGGAGCGAAACATTCACACAACTTTCTCTTACTCCAGTTTTCAAAATTGCAATTGACAAATTTTATAGTTAGTATACCAAATTTAATGAAATTCGTCGGTGTTCGCCGAAAATTGAAATAAAAAGTTCAGAAAAAACGCACTTCCGGTTTAATAATTTTCTTGAAACTCGGAATATTGGACATCAATTTATTTCTATTAATTTTGTCTGGATTGTAGAATTGTGTAATCAACTATGATAGCACTTCGGGAAAAAACATAACCCCACCCGTTTCCCCAAAAAGCCCCCTTAAATGACTTTACCAGAAGAAATGTTACAAATAAAAGTTGTAGCATCAGAGACATTTTCCGTGGTAGCCTGCTTCATTTTGTGGTCATCGACCGGTTTCGGGCGTTCGCCCATATTCAGGATGCGTTTTTCAGACAGTGCGACAACACAGACTTGTACAGAGAAGTTACACTAACTAGAAGACTGTAGTTGAAACTAAGTCTCTGTACGAGTCTGTGTTGGCACACTGTCTGAAGAACGCATCCTGAAGATGGGCGAACGCCCGAAACCGGTCGATGACCACAAAATGAAGCAGGCTACCACGGAAAATGTCTCTGATGCTTTCCAGCTCTGCGGAACCAACCACCACAACAAAAAGTTGTAGCACTTTATATGTGTTGTTAACATTCCTAGTTTAAAGAAAATCGTTAGAGCCGTTTTTAAGAAAATAATTGAAAACTGAAAAATACATTTCATTAAAAACGCACTTCCGGTCATCTGATTTTTTTTCAAATACAGAATTCCAATAACACATTTAATTTTAATTAATATTATTTATACGACAGAATTGTATAGTACTCGTAAACGGAAATAGCACTTTAGAAGAAAACCTAACTTCACCCCTCCCCACAGAAGTGCCCTTAAATGAATTTTCCCAGAGAAATGTTTTTAATAAAAGTTGTAAATATTTGTTTGTATAGTTGATATAAAAATGTTTGCAGAAAATCGTCGGAACTATTTTTGAGAAAATCGCAAGAAAATGAAAAAAAAAATTCAGTAAAGTGGTACTTCCGGTTGAGGAATTTTTATGGATGACCTACTGTCGGATCCCATTGTGATACCTAAACGGAATATCAAGTTTGAACTTTCTACGATTTTGAGCTATGCTGTTCACATACACACAAACCATTTTCTAAAAACCACTTTTTGGACTCAGGGGACCTCAAAACGGATATTTCCGGTGAAAACTCTATATCGAAAATTTGGCACCATTACAATACTTCCTCTTATTCTAGGAATAAGAAAAAGTAAAAATCTGATATGAAATACTCACATTATGGTATGATTGGTTTCGAAATAATCGCGAAATATAACTTAGTGAATTATAGGCAACGCAGAAAATGATTTTGAAAAAAGAACTAATATGTATCATATATTTTCTGAGAAGCAAACAACATAGGTAGACAGCCTGATGCCTTTCATTAGGAAGTCAAAACACAGAATTACCAAGCCGAAGCAATCATCTCAATTATTTCTAAAAGGAAGAAAACAGAAATTCATGCCTCTTCTTTAATACCATACCAGTGCGCTACACAATTATTATCTCCAACAGTTAGTTATTCCAATTCTATTATATAAATTCCCATGACTTTAGAATATCTTAGATTTAAGTATGTGGAATTGAAATATCTGATAAAATTTCCATACAAAACGGAAAGATAATTTATTCTTACAATGAACTTGTCCAAACTTGCTAGAATATATGATTACTAGATCATATATTTTATTAAGAATTAGTTTATATTAATGAAAACCACAACTGAGACTTTTGCTCAACCAATCTTCTATTATTTAAGTTTGTGTAAAACAATTTTCTTGTGCCTTTAGGAGTTAAGGCTGGCTCCCATTCAATATTGGTATAGCACATTTCTAAGATTAAAATGTAAAATAATAACAAAGTAAACTCAGCCACAAAAAAAAAATTAAAAAGAGAGCTACAGAAAACTACAGAAAGCTACTTTGTACTAGCTTTAGTATATTTAGTTTATAACTAATATAAATGTTATTTACAATACTTTAATCACTACAACTACTAACTTTCTTCAGAATAAAAATTAAAAATTGAAAAATTAATAGAAATTCATTTAGTGTGGCTTTTTGCTCTGATTGTTTAACATTGAAATGTTAAGAGTTTTGTAAATTGGGCTTTAGTGTTTGTCTTTAGACACACTTGAGTTCGCTGATGGCTAAGCCATATGACGACATAGGTCCACTTGGACACATCGGATCCCTCTTTTTGCTCTGGGACAGACATCGTACGTATAAGTAATGATTTTTTTTTTTTTTAATTCCATATTATTTTTTAATTTTATCATTAAATTACTTTATTTGGTTAACTTTAATAACAGAAAATACCATCAGAACAGTCAACGTTGCGGGAAAAGGACATAGCGTACGATATATGGCAGGTCGTAAGAAAGGTCACAACAGATCAGGATGACCAATATCTTTCGTTCTCAATTCTAGGCACTCCGTTTCTTGCAGCTACAGAGCTCAGGGATCACTTATTACTTTGTTTGGGAAGTCATCGTGAGCTCTGAAACTGTTCAAAGATTATTGAGAGTGATGTGTGATGGCTAGGAATCATCGTGTAAGCTTGTTAGTTTTTGCCAATCGACATCAACCTTGGGCTGGTTCTCTTCACAGATGAATCGCGATTTGATCTGTATTCTTCAGATAGTGTGTGGAGAAGGCAGAGGGGGTGGCGCTTCATTCAATGTGCCACTTATTAGCGGAAGTGCTCCTTTTCAACGACAATCAATTATGGTGTGGGGTGGGATAAGTTTGGAGGTCAGCACTGAGTTAATTGTTGTTGAATGGGTTGGTGGGGATTGTTTGTTGCATAACCATGATGTCTCTCAATTAATATATCATAAAAAAGAGCTTATAGAAACATTCGAAATGAGATTGGTTAGTAGAGACATTGAGTCAGTATTGAATTCTTCCTCTTTTGTGTAGCAGTCTGATATTTGGTGAAGAATATCTTCATTATTCATGTCATCTCAATAAACTCAGAGTTATTTCCCAGCTAAGGCTATTTAATAAAAAATTTCCATCAATATTTTTGAACCATAAACGTTTTTGAACCAAATTTTTGGCCCAACAAGCATGCTCCTTATGTTCGCTAAAGGAATCTGATAATATTTATCACTTCTTGTTTCATTGCAAAAAATTTTGTGATGTAAGAATGAAATACCTTTCCAGATTTCTGCCATCTGCCTATGTAAAGGAGGACGAAGCGATGTAATGTTTGTTTTATAACTTAAATTTGGACAAAATTAGTTGTATTTATATATTTGTTAATAGAGCGCTTTTATTTAAGGAGCAGGGAAATCTATAATTTGTTTTATGGCTTTGCACCAAGTTGTCCTTTTTGCAAAGCGGTATTTTTGTTTTTATTTAGAAGTTAAGTTTAATTTACTAACTGTTAAATTGTCGAATTCTGTATATTCCTCACCCTTGCCATAAAGATATGCATCTTTGGAGCAATACAAATATTCTATTCTATTCTAATTGTTGTTGAAAATGGCGGAATGACCGTTGCTAGGTATGTTGAAGAAGTTCTTCTAGAGCCAGTCATACCGTTTGCTCCATTTATCGGGAGAGTTTCATGTTAATTCATGATAACGCCAGGCTAGAGTTGCCACCCCGCTTCTTGGAGAAAGTCGGTATAAATATGAACGATTGGTCTGCACGTTCTCCGGACATGAATCCTATAGAACACATATAGAACGTGCTCAAGAGGCGTGTTAGAGCTTGTGATCAACATCCAACTACTCTCCAACAGCTCCGCATTGCCCTAATACAAGAAGAATAGGATGCCCTTCGACAAGTGACCATTCCAGACCGGATTTTATGGATGTCCCGCAGTATGAGCGGCTTTAGTATTGCCCAAGAAGGCAGTTTATATATTACTGTAGTATAAAAACTTGAACTGATAAGTGATACACATAGTAAGGGGTTCAACTAAGTAAGTGGGTGAGTAGTGTGGTCTCTCCTTACTTTGGGGTACAGCATTAGTAATACACTGCCTTCTATTACTGAAATTAGTAAGTTCAAGAAACATTATTAATTTCAACATAGCCGTTTCCCCTGGAAGTTCGTAAGAATTTTTAAAATAGCAAGTTTTTTATTATACGTATATAATAAGATTTGTTACAACCTAATCTGTAGAAATACTTATTTTGTTTTCATTGTTATAGGATGTTAGTTAAGGATGTTATTTAATAAGTTAAGGATCATTAGAAATTAATTATTTGCTTCTGAGTTGCCAACTAGCGATATATTTAAAAATTCCGAGAATAATAAAACAAATCTTAATTGATCAGTCAGTAATTGCAATAAAAAATTATTTTTAATAATAAGGCTAAAATTTTGTCTAGGGGTAAATTATATATTAATGTTATCATAATAATTATTTATTTACATTCCTTTTTTTTTCTTGAATCAAAAATATAAAGAAATGAATAAAAAAATGTAAGTAGGTGTCTTTTATTCTTGGGAAATGACACATTTCATTCAATGCCCGTTTAAAAATATCATTACTGCAAATTCGCTGACTACACTTTCACATGTTGCCTGTCATTCCAACATTAATAGAAACCACGGTACTGGTATTAGATTATCTATCTTACGCTACAATATGGAGCGATCTTATTTTCAAATGAAGCTGATTTGCATTTTAATTTTTGCTATAATGTATGTGTAAATCTTCTTGTCATTTCTTTGAAAAATGTCGATCTAGCTTCTGAAGAATTTGAAATCTAGTGATTCTTGGAATGACGCAATCAGTCATATTGAATTCGACAACAAAGATACGAGTAAATCCAATTAGAAAATGGTGTAGTGGAAGAAAGAAATGAAAGAAAATAAGAATTTTGAAAATAGTTTTGTTAATTTTAGCTAGTTCAAATAGTGTATTTTAGTGAAGGGGAAAGAGACAGGTACTATAATTTAGGTTAATGCTACTGAAGAGACAAAGGGACAAGAAACGTTAGGATAAGACAATACACTCCCTCCAGACATATCAGCATTATTTAAAAAGATTTGAACTAACAATTAGAAGGCATTCTTTCAAGGCAGTCAGAACACTTGATTCAGGAATCGCTATCTTAGCATCAGTGCCAGTTATAAGTTAAAGCATAGCTAGTTTCAGTATATTAATAAGCATATTACTGTGATATTGTAAAGTACTTAAATTCACTTAGAGAATATATCTATTTTAAAAACAGTGGTGGTCTCTTGCTTATTTCTTAATACTTCTATCTCTATCTCAAACATACACACTAGCCTTTTACTAAACTGCTCGTGCTACACAAACTACTACCACTACTACAACGCAACACATCAATACATTTCAATGGAAAACAACTAGGGAGTTGAAGATGTTAATCTAAGAGAGGCCCATTCTTTAGTTGCCCCCTGAGTATGAAATATCCTGTGAGAAAAGCTGTCAGCATAAAAAAATAAGCTATTTCTGTTCTGCCTAGAAAAGTCTTAGCTCTTGCTTCAATGCTGAAAGGGAACTACAACAGAAACAGTATTTGCTCCTCATCTTTTACTTTCTCTTACTCCTAGTAAGAGGAAGTATTGTAATCGTGTCAAATTTTCGATACCGAGTTTTCACCAGAAATATCCGTTTTGAGGTCCCCTGAGTCCTAAAAAGTGTTTTCTGTGTGTGTGTGTGTGTGTTAACAGCAAAGCTCAAAAATGAAAAAACGTAGAAAGTTGAAACTTGATATTCCGTTTAGGTAACACCATGGGATCTGACAGTACGTTATCTGTCAAAATTCCTCAACCGGAAGTACAACTTTACTAGTTTTTTTTTTTACGTTTTTGCATTTTTCTCAAAAATGGCTCCAACGATTTTCTTCAAACTTGATATATCAACTTCATGTACAAAGAGCTACAACTTTTATTTGAAATATTTCTCCGGGAAAATTCATTTAAGGGCACTTCCGGGGGACGGGTGGGGTTAGGTTTTCATCTTAACTGCTATTTCAGTTTATTAGACAATTCTACCTTCTTAATACTGTTAATAAGAATTAAATATGTTGCTGAAATTCCGAGTTTGAAAAAATCGGATAACTGGAAGTGCGTTTACATTACCACTTTACTAAATGATTTTTTTCACTTTTTCGCGATTTTTTAAAAAATGACTCCAACGATTTTCTTGAAACTTCCTATATAAACTAAACATACAGTGATCTACAACTTTTATTTAAAATATTTTTCTGGGAAAATTCATTTAAGGGCACTTTTAGGGGAGGTGTGGGGGTGATGTTTTTCTCTGAAGTGCTATCATAGTTGATTATACAATTCTATCACCCAAACAAAATTCATTAGAAATAAATAAATTGCCAAAATTCCAAGTTTCAAGGAAATTAGTAAACCGGAAGTGCGCTTTTACTGAACTGTTTTTTCAATTTTCTACGAATTTTATTAAATTTGGTACACAAACTATAAAATTTTTGTCAATTATAATTTTGAGAACTGGAGTAAGAGAAAGTTGTGTGAGTGTATCACACCAGATTTTTTTTATTTCTCCATGAAGAGAATGGTTGCTTATCCCACAAAAGGATCCCCCCATATATGGGTTGCTTCGCCTTCTCTTTCCAGAGCGTCGGGTTTCTCATCACAATTCTATGGTGCACAATGATACAATAATTATTATTCACTAATTTTTAAAACTTATTTGTTTGTTCTAATTATTTGGAAAATCAGTTTCTATCATGCGAAAAACATTGAGATCTTCGGATTAAGAACATGTCAGTGGTTTTTTGTTAGGGATGTAGGCGGAGCTGAAGCAGGTTTTGAAAGCAAAAGACAACAGATTAATACAGTTGCTGTAAGTCTTGTAGTTTAATGCAATCCAAAGTACAAAATACATATGAAAAGACAATTAATAGATGAATGTAATATTAGTAGAAACACGAATGTAATATATGAACAGACAGACACAGTTCTTTACATAAACACGACCGGTTAACAGACTTGAGTTTTACAAATATATATGTGAAATAAGGAAATACACTCACACACAGAGATACCGGATGAAGCGCATCAACACAAAGAAAACACATGGTAGAGCGGATAAGGGAATTTCCAGCTTAGAATTCCCGCTCAACTTTTGTTATAAACCGACGATTCTTTAACATAAATATAATAAGATTATTTTGGGGTAATGTTGAATTCAACGATTTACCAATCAAATAACATTACTTTGAAGAAGTTTCCTGTAATACAGGCAAAACTAGTTTATAACAAACTACAGATACAGGTCTCAAAACTGAAGATTTAATTTAATTTTACAGTTTTTAAGGATAGTTTTAGTTATTATACCTACATCTTATCTTCTTATACTTGGTTAATCAATTGAAAATTAAACAGTTAGACTGAAGTATAATAACAATGTTTATGGCCGGCCAGTTATTACATAACATTATATTATGTTATTAAAGTAGAAAAAAGATTTCATAAACCTAAGACTATGTAACATTTAATGTGCTTCTTGTTCCAAACATAGAGGGTAATATTTTCTAAATAGGCTGTAGTAGTGGTGTAGTGTATAGCTTGGTCTCGTCTTCATATTAAGATAAGATAACAAGAGAAATATATATATATATACATATATACTGTATATATACAGTTTTATTACTTTATTCAAGAACATCATTTATTAATATTGTAAAAGAATCCCTAATATGTATGCTATACTAAAATGTTATTAGCTATGATATTTTCGTTTACAGCAGAAATTATCTTAATATGACATTATTAATTATTGAGATAATGTGCGCAGTAAATTATTAATTTGTACTTATATATTTTGATAAGGAAAATTGTTTATTACCAAAAGATTCATTAAATGAATCATTCAATAAAATACCTTGCTCACATTTCTAAATATTATTCTAATTAGTAAGAGGGCATTTAACAAGAAAATATTCTATCGTTTAATGAGCTTAGATACTGTAGTTTTCCTGAATGGGAGAATCTGTGTAAAACCTATGATATTCCTTTATTTGATTTTATAAATAATAAATTAAAAATTCATTCAATTAAAAATATTATTAAGTATAATTTGTCAGCACAAAATAGTCAACGGCACATTTTGTATAAACAATTAGATTCACAACTTAACTTTGGAAATACCTTTGAAAATAGTAATTTTATCAGCTGGATAATCAAAGCACGGGGGGGGGGAACTGCTTTATCTTAACAAATATACCTTTGGTAGTGAAATAAAACTTTGTTCTATGTGCAATTTGACAGAAAGAGAGGAAAATGTATTCCACTTTATAGCGGTCTGCCCTATCTTGCGGGAATTTAGGCTGAGATATTTTGGTAAGGTAATAATGAGTGAGGAAGAATTCATTAGTTACTTAAATGGAAAATGTTGGACTAGCTTGGTTAACTACTGTAAAGATGCGTGGAGATATAGGTATGCGCTTATCAGTGAATTTAATTACTAAAATTAAATATAGAAAAGACAGTTTGTATGAAAATATATAATTTTGTAAATTATATATTCTGTTAAATTATTTATTTACTTGAATAATAAATAATTCAAGTAAATAAATTATTTATTATATAAAACAAAATAAATAAATAAAAGTTAAAAAAAAAAGGAAAACAGCGGGACCTTATATTTGATGAGAATTATAGTTTATAAAAAAGAAGAAAGAACAGAGAATTATAAGTCAGTGTAAATAGAGTTGTAGATTTGAATTTTGGAGATTAGACGATTGAGTTTTAATTTTTATAATGCCTAAGATCTTATATTTAATTTATTTTTGTTCTCTTTGTTTTGTTTTGTCTTTTATAGCCAAAGATGTGAAATTTAAGTTGTTTTTTAATTGTCTGTTATTCTGGCCAATTGATATTTAATTTCTTACTATAGAAACTTAATAAGACTTTTTCAATTTCATTTAGACAGCTTCTCACTCAGACGGTCTTTCGACCATGAGTCAAGTCTGTCAATCTTTTTCTAATGTACAAAATTATTGCATATAGTCATTGAAATAAAGACCTTTATTATTATTATTATTATTATTATTACTGTAGTTTTCCTTTTTTACTTTATTGTTATTTTTTTTTAATAGACTCTGAATATTTGAAACTTTTTTCGTACAATAGACGCTATTTTTGTTATACTTTGACAAGTCTTGCATTAATAATGCATTGATTATAAATCTTAGAACTTAACACTTATCGTTTTATTTTTACCACGTGTTGAAATAGAAATAATGCTTGTTACACAAATGAATTTTCCCCTTCCCCCACCAAAAAAAAATTAAATCTTTCACCGACTGTAATTTACGTAGTTGTAATTGGCTACAAACTTATAATTTTTACTAAATTGTCCTTAATTGTCTTCTTCCAGTGTTGTAACAATAGGAAAATTTAAAGTTAATAAAAAACTACATTTTATGGTATTCACAGTTTCTCTAAAAACAAGTTTTCTCAAAAAACTTAAAAAAAAATTAAGTGCAGTAAAATCGCACTTCCGGTCAAATTGATTTTCTTTTTCAAATTCTGAATTTGTGCGCCGCACATTTGATTTCAATGAAATATTATATAGGTGTTAAACATATACTTTAAAAACTTAAAACTTTTTACTTTCTTTTAATTTCTGTTTTGACGGCCGAAGTTTTCTGTATGAAGTGGTATTTCAGTGAAGAACCAATTGTTCAGCCAAATTTTGTTTTATTTTTTCAAATTATTAGTTACAGATCTTTTTGATAAATTTCTTACGTTTCGGCACTAAACGTGCCATCCTCAGAGGAAATTCATTATTTATTCTGCAATTTATGTGAAAATTTTTCATGCATTATTTTGTGGGCAGATTTAAGTAAGGCGACTCAATCTGTATCCCAATTTTACAAACAATAAACATAAAAAAGAAACTGAAAAATAAGAAAGAAAAAACCACGTGATTCTAATATTTAAATAAATATGATGTGGCTGTTTAGAACAAACAAGAAATAGTGTCCCATTGTAAAATAAACCAAAATGCAAAAAACGATAACATAATAAATATAACGAAGCCAGATAAAGGAAAAATAAAAAGAAAAATAAAGACACAAACTACATTCTTAAAAAATTAAGATAATAATAAGAAAATATTTCACGGTACCAACAAAAAAAAAATATTTGGCTGACTATATAAAATATCAAACAATTTTATCCAAAAACGAAAGCAGACAATGCTTAAGATAAAAAACGAAGCCCACAAAATAATGCATGAAAAATTTTCACATAAATTGCAGAATAAATAATGAATTTCCTCTGAGGATGGCACGTTTAGTGCCGAAACGTAAGAAATTTATCAAAAAGATCTGTAACTAATAATTTGAAAAAATAAAACAAAATTTTACTTTCTCTTATACCTCGTAAGAGGAACTATTGTAATCGTGCCAAATTTCCTATATCGAGTTTTCACCGGAAATATCCGTTTTGTGGTCTCCTGAGTCCATAAACGTGTTTTTTTTTTTGAAAATTGTCTTTGTGTTTATATGAATTTGAACAGCAAGGTTCAAAAATGAAAAATCGTAGAAAAGTTCAAACTTGATATTCCGTTTAGATATCACCATGGGATTCGACAGTAGGTCAACTGTCAATATTCCTCAACCGGAAGTACCACTTTACTAAATAGTTTATTTTTTTACTTTCTTGCAATTTTCTCTAAAAACGGCTCCAATGATTTTCTTCAAAACTTGGTATATCAACTACAGATACAAAGATCTACAATTTTTGATTGAAACATTACTCCAGAAAAATGTATTTAGGGGCACTTTTAGGAGAGGGATGGGGGTTAGGTTGACCCTGAAGTGCTGTTTGAGTTTATTACACGATTCTATCATCTAAATAATATTAATTAAAATTAAATATATTGTTGTAATTCCGAGTTTAAAGTAAATCGGATAACCGAAAGTGCGTTTTTTATTGAAATGTATTTTTCAGTTTTCTAGTATTTTCTCTAAAAATGGCTGCAACAATTTTTTTTAAACTAGAAATGTCAACTACACACATAAAGAGCTACAACTTTTATTAGAAACATTTCTCTTAGTAAAGTCATTTACGGGGGTTTTTGGAGGAGGGCGGGATTATGTTTTTCTCTAAAGTGCCATCTATCACACACAGTTGATTATGCAGTTCTACCATCCAAACAAAATTAATTAGAAATAAATAAATGGCCAAAAATGCCGAGTTTCAAGAAAATTAGTAAATCGGAAATGCGTTTTTACTGAACAATTTTTTTCAATTTTCGACGAATTTCATCAAATTCTGTACACTAACTATAAAATTTGTCAATTATAATTTTGAAAACCGGAGTTAGAGAAAGTTGTATGAGTGTTTCAATCCAGATTTTTTTTTTTAGATTATACATATATTTGACAACATGCTCCACTAAAGTACTTCATGGAATTATATACAGATCATTAACTATTTAGAACTTCATTGTTTAGTATAAAAAAAAAGTAACTTAAATGATGGGACACATTTGTACAATTATTATCAATATATCAATATTATATCAAAGATATAAATATTTCTATACAATTCTACATAATGCATAGACCATAGAGTATAACAATGAGAACTACAAAAAAGGAGTAAATTGAATTAGCCATTTCCATATACGTACATTGATATATAAGTATACGTATATAATTTTTATTTATTTATTTAGTTCTAATTTTTACTTATTTTTTGGTGGAGGGGGGAATTTATTTATTTATTTTTTTTTTTTAAATTATTTATTCCTATTTTTTTTTTAATTTCTTTTTATTTATTATAATTTATTTATAAGTTTTTTAAATATTATTATTATTTTAATAAGATTTATATGTACATCGATCTTTCAGTTATTTTCGCTAATGAACAGAATTAGCTGTCCAAAAAACTAAAAATGGCCTTTACAAATTTATTAAATTCCAAGATGAATTCCGGAGGGAAGGGAATAGTTAAGTGGTTAGCGTATGGACTCCCACGCGGCGGACTCGGGTTCGAGTCCAGTGCTATCCTTAGATATTTTCCTCATAGCAGCCTCTACAGCTCACTGACCGGTGATGGTCAGTGTTGTCTGTAACGAGAGAACACTTTCCAGAGGCCGGGCAGTGCACTGAGAAGTGCACGCCAATGACCATAGATGTTGACCTGCCAAAAAAAAAAAAAAATGAATTTCGGCTGAAGTAGTACTGATTTAGTTGGAGGCCAATGTGTACCCTGGATGACCTCATGCTATTGGAAATGTTGCCTCGCTTTTCTCTGAAGTGCTATTTCAATTTATTACACAATTCTGTTATCTAAATAATATTAATTAAAATTAAATGTGTTGCTGAAATTCCGAATTTGAAAAAATCGGATGACCGGAAATGCGTTTTTACTGAAAAGTATTTTTCAGTTTTCTGGTATTTTCTCGAAAACGGCTCCAACAATTTTCTTCAAACTAGGAATGTCAGCTGCACACACATAAAGAGCTATAACTTTTATTTGTAACATTTCTCATTTAAGGGGGTTTTGGGGGGGAAGGATGGGGTTATGTTTTTCTCTAAAGTGCTATCATAGTTGATTATACAATTCTACCATTTAAACAAAATTAATTAGAAATAAATACATGGCCAAAATGCCGTGTTTCAAGAAAATTTAGTAAACCGGTAGTGCGTTTTTACTGAACAATTTTTTTTCAATTTTCGACGAATTTCATCAAATTCTATACACTAACTATAAAATTTGTCAATTATAATTTTGAAAACCGGAGTTAGAGAAAGTTGTATGAGTGTTTCACTCCAGATTTTTTTTTAATTTTTTCATACTCTAGTGGTGTCAAAACATTAATTCCGTTGTAAACTCAGTTTAGTAAGTTTGTCATTAGCGCAATACTTCCTCTTACAGCAGTAAGCGAAAGTAAATAATAAATAGAAGATTTAGTTTGTAAAAAAAGATTCAACCAATAAAATTGCTTGATATGATTGAATTAATATAAATATCACTAATTGTAAAACCAATTAAATAATTTAATATGTTTAAACTTTTGATAATTAAACCAACTTGTAGTCAATTCAATAAAATTTTATCAGTTTACAACAACCTATACAACAAATAGGAAAACCCTAAGGTCACTTTATGTTCCTGTATTGTTGCAGATAAACTACGACTACAAGGTTAGTAGAACGTTATTTGCATGTCATAGTCATGTCGTTAGATTATAATATGAGACCACTACCATCAATTAGAATAATTAGATGGCCGTTTTATAGTTTCCAAGTTTGTGATTAATGAAATGTTCTGTACTAAGCACGTAATATAAATATTAATATATATTGTTACCAAAGAAGCACAATAAATAGTAAAGTTAATATTTCTTTTTATATTGTGTGAAATAATCGATTCCATTGTAAAGTTTCTTACTTTTAAGATTTTCATTTTTTGACAGATATTTTACTTTCCCTAATTTCTGTCAGAGGTTATTTTCTGACTGTGCCAAATTTACAAAAATTGTGTTTCCTTGAATGTTTTTTAAGGTCCCCTAAACTATGAAAAATATCGCGATAAATTTATAACATAATATTCCGTATTAGATGACGTCACCAATGATTTTGCTGCGAAAAAATTTCATGTCAAAAATCCACTGATCTTAAGTACAACTATTATCGAATGATTCTTTTTTTCGTTTCAACAGTTTTTTCACATTTTTTTAAAAATAGATCCAACTATTTTCTTTAAACTGTCGCATATTTTGATTTGAAACACTTATACAGGAAAATCGATTATTAGTGGGCTCTGAGGGAGTTGAACGTCAGGATTTCCAAACTCTTAAAGTCATTTAAGGGGGCTTCTAAGGAAGGGGTGGATTTTCTCAGTAAGAGAAAGTTATGTGAGTGTTTCTCATCAGATTCTCACTTTGTCTTACTGCTAGTATGCCCGCAAGGGGTTTCTGTTGCATACAACCCCAGGGGTTTCTGTTGGGCAGTAGCAACCCCACGGATTACCACAGCACAGTACTCCAGAAAAGTACACGATACACTAGTTAAACTACATACATTCTACATTTACAGAAAAGGACAAACACAGTACGCAAACTAGGGTCTCTGTCCCTAGTTAATTAGCCTGAGCCAAGGGAGAAGTAAGGGATTAGCTCACTAGAAGCGGCTGCAGCGGAACGCGGAGGTCCTGGGTTTGAATCCAGCATGCTGCCCTTAGATTTTCTCTTCCTAGAAGTCTCTACAACTCACAGCCCGTTGGTTAGCAGTGTTGTCTGTAGCTAGAGAACACTGCTTGGAGGCCGGCAGTGCATGAAGAAGGCCCCGGAGGGCTCAATAGATCTTTCAGGTCGCAGTGCGAAAATCCCCTGCAACAATCTACAATCTACTCCTAGTAAGGGGTTCCCATCGATTGTTATAGTGGTGTATATAAGTGTCTTGTTAACCAGTGGATGATAGTGAATATTACGGCATTGAACTGTCCAAATCTATCCAAATAAACCAATCAGTATCCTCCGCAAAATACTTAATACCACCCAAAATAGTTAATACTATGTTTCAAATCACACCATTCATTTAAATATGCCGTTTGTTCTGGTAATTCCCGTTAATCTAAGTTCCAGTAGATCTATTGAACTTGGTTACCCACTCTAATCCGTTTATCCGCCTGCTGTCTTCCAAAAAAAAACTCCCTGGAAATCCACCCTTAAGGCTCAAATGTCGCTGGCCTCGAGATTGGTTTAATACGCGAAACCAAACGCGTTTCAAGGAAGCGTAACCAATGTATTGTATAATGGTAACGGGATGGTTCCGCAGAGCTGTGAAGCATATGTGAATAATGCATGCAAGTCAAGAAAATAAAAATGTTCATGTGGATTGTACGTTACATTAAGATTAGAAAACATATTTGTATAATTTTTTCAGTGATATATCTATAAATGTCTGTATTTAAGCTCGTTTAGACTAGCTATATTTAGGCCAGTAAAAAAGGACCCACATTTAAGTATAAGTGCGCGCGTGGATGTCTGTGAATGTGTGTGAAAGGTGAAATGTAGAATGGAATGCAAAATTATAAAATTAACTTGCTTATATAGATTACTTGCTCAACATAGTTGTATCTATAATATCTTAGATCGTCTTTTTATACGATCATTCAGCTCGAATTCTATCATTTCACATCAGTAACTATTCTATGCCCACGGCTGACATTTTCGTGTTATTTCGCTCTGTTATAAATTAATAAATAGAAATAATAAGATGGTATGGATAAATAATTATCAAAATAAAATCTCCTTCAAAGAACATAGTTTAAGTTATACATCCCCACTCATTGATGTTTCCATTTAAAAACGGAACAACGTCACTAAAGGACCGAACATGTGTTTTCCCATTCAGCTAGCAATACCCCTCTTAACCTAGTTCCGTCATAACAAAGAATTTTAAATGCTCAACTGTATTTGCTCTGTACAAGTCTGTGTTATTACACTGTTTGACAAAAACATCCTGATGATGGGTGAACGCCCGAAACCGGACGATGACCAAAAAAAAAGTAGCAGGCTATCTAGGAAAATATCTCGGATGATATTGTAATAATTGAGATCCCACAATTGATTGTTGGTGAATGTAGAATTATATAGCGTTGGCCAATTCGAGTCGCTTGAAGAATGATGTGACTAGTTAGAATTTTTGCCTGTTCTAACTGTGGTGAGCTGGTGTAGCTAACTAGTTGATAGAACTTTCCAGATTGAGGTAGTAATTGACTGTACTCTCCAGAGTTGAATTTTTGTAGACTCACCCGTATTTTTTTAAAGTAAAGTTGGTGACTGATTCTTAAGCTCTTCAAATGGTTAGCTTTTATTTTATTTCTGTTATCACTAGAGATAGTTTCTAGGTGAGAGATTCACTGACGTGGTTGTCGTCCATTCGCTAGTTAGATAATAATTTGCGTGACAGATATATAATGCATAGTTGATATGAGTTTGGAGGCTCAGTGGTGGCGCCGTAATGCGACTGCTAATAGAACTTTTGAGTCCAGCTATTTTTATGACAAATTTACTGGCAATCAATTCCATTACAATTGCTTCTCCCCTTCTTCAAAACCTTGTGTTTTTTCCTTTCTCATTTTTACCATTTTACATTTAATATAAATGTAAAAATTCAAATTAACTAAAAAAAAAAAAAAAAAAAAAAAAAACTAATTAATTAAATAAATCTTTGAATGAAATTTTTAAAAAGTTCATAATTGGAATATCCTTTTTTATTAACTTAAAATTCTATATTTTTTGTAATATTTTAGTTATTAGGTTCCATTTCTCAGCAAACATTTTTATATTTAATTACGTGAAAAAAAGTTTGCATTAAAAAATCTATTAGCATTACTGTTGAAATAATGTAAATTAGATTTGTTCCTGGGAAAAAATAGCATTTACGTTTTGATAAGATGTAAGTATTCTAAAATATTCCGCGCCTGTTAACAACACTACAATGGGTATGCGTCTGTTTATGTCTGTCCTGGTTTGACTAATTCAAGTCCTTACCTTAAAACATATGCAAAAATATCAATTCAGCCATATTGTTCTCCCCCCTCCACCACTTACAATTGAATGTAACATATTATTTAACTTTTTGGTTTAGTTGCACATAATTTCTTTGTTTAACTTGTACATCATCATATAAACCAGTTTTGTTTATTTCCTTACTTTTCTATTCTTGTAAATAACATTGTGATTTTTTTTTTGTCTGTTCGAAGTTTTTTCCTTTTTTTTTTTTTTCCAGAAATTTCTATCACTTTCTCTTACTCCTAATAAAGAGAAAATATTCGTGCTAGATTCCCGTCCGAAATTGAGTTTTTAGCGAATGGTCTGGGTGTGTGTTTTACAGAGAATATTACAGCATATTAATATTTAGAATAATGACTAAAGATAATGATATTAAAGTAAAGCAGATATTCTTTAACATTTTCAATATCAATTTAACGATAAACCATATCAAATTGGAAAAAATCATCGTACTGGGAATTTTCTGATTTTTTTTTTTTTCCCAGTTTTTTTATTTTTATTGAAAGGAAATCCAATTTTTTTTTTGAATAATTTATGTAGCTACCTACCTGTATACATTTTATAGGCTTATTTATTTTTGATTGTGCAGCTGCAGCATTCCTTGTTAATACCATTTCAGCATTGATTGCGCAATTGGGTTTTATGTTTCATACCGAATTCTCTTATTTTCTCTCTCTCCAAACAGGGGAACTAGTGTGATAGTGTCAAATTTTTAAAAATTAATTTTTCAATTAAAGTTTTTTTTTTTCTCCCTCAATATTATTTGCACCTGTACAATAGATACAATAAGCAAATGTGATGAATGTTTATATGACATGATTTACATGAGAAGAAAATACCTAGTGGTATTCTATACTTCATGGTGTTGAAGTTAATTTAAAAGGTCACGGGGCTACTGACGCTTCAGGCGTTGGGATGGATTATCGGGTAAGGTTTGACCAGCAAATTGTTGAACCAAAAGATTATAATGTTGGGACAGGGAGTTATGGAATCTTTGATAACGGGATTTTATTAGTTCGGACACAAATGAAACGGATATCTATCATTCCATCTAAGGCTTTATTGGAGGCATAATAAGGAGCATTGGTAATTTTTCGTAGGATTTTGGACTGTAACGATTGGATACGGTAAACGTTGGAATGCGTAGTGGAGCCTCATATCTCTAGTCGATAAGTCCATATTGATCGTAGTAAAGTTACGTATAGTGTAAGCTTATTTTTTAAAGTAAGTTTGGATCGTTTGTCTAAGAGTCTTGAAAGGATAAGAAATCGTCTATTAGTTTCAGTCCTTTTCAGTCTGGTATGGGGGTTCCAGGTTAGTCTTTTGTCTATATATAACCCAAGATAGCGTACTCTATCAGCAGTAGGTAGGAAGGTGTTATTTAATTTAACACCAGGACACAGGGAGTGACGAAGTGTAAACGTAGTGTGAATACATTTCTTTTCATTAACTTTTATCTTCCATTTTTTGTACCACTCTTCTATTAAGGAAAGATGATCTTGAAGATGACTGGAGGCAATAGTAGGTTCGGTATGGGAGGAAAGAATTGCAGTATCGTCAGTGAAGGTTGATGTTACTGTATTAGGATGTAGGGGAAGGTCAGCAGTGTATATTGTGTATAAAATGGGACCTAGGATACTACCTTCCGGTACTCCAGCTTTCACAGGGAAATAGGGAGAAAAGGAAGAAGCCTGAGAGACTTGGCAAAACGGTCACTCAGTATGATTTAAGTATAAGGAAATAGGTATATGGTAGGATGCTTTTGAGTTTCCACAGCAGTCCAGGTGCCATACCTTGTCGAAAGCCTGAGAGACATCAAGGAAGGCCCCTGTACAGTCAATTAAAGTTTTGAGTATGAAAAAGGAAGTTTTCAGGAATGATTCGTATGTAGTGTGAACATAATATCACAAAAACGAAAACACTTAGGAAGCCCAAAGTTTACCAGTACCGTTTCTAACACGAACGTTTCGGACAAAATCCAACAACCGAAAGTGCAATTTTACTGTATGATTTTTTTTTTTTCATTCATTGTTTCGTAATTTTCTCCAAAAAAAGGCTCCAATGATTTTCATTACAATTCGTATACTATTTACATACATAATACCCATCATTTTTATTTTAAACACTGAATTTGAACCGTATGTTAAGCTTTTCTCCAAAGAACCATTTCAAATAAACTGTTCTAAACACCTGAATATCTATTATTAATATGCATTAATCATTGATAAGAATTCTAAATTTGATGGGAAGTAGGCTTAACCGGAAGTGTGGCTTTATAGAAACAGCTTTTTAGATTTTTGGAATGACCGATTTCTTTAAACTTGGAATGCAAACTATTATCATCCAATTATCCAAGGCGAAGGAAGTAATAAATCAAAAGGATCTCAATTTTGAAAACATAATGGAGTTGATTAGGAGAGAAATTTGGTTAGATTAATTAGACGAGATATGAAGACACTGTTATAATGTGGCTATAGTTCTACACAAACTGCACTGGACTTGTAATGATTTTATAGAATAAAAGGTGAGAGTAGTGATATGACACGATGCGATGTATGCTTGAATCTGATAGATAGATGTCTAGATCTCTCACTGGCTTATATGCAGGTTCTCCCCACACTAGCCTGCTTAAGTCATAGAGTACCAGAGAGAGTCTGTTTTCTCTCAGTAGGGCTTGTGTTCTCTCTCTTGCCGTAACAAAAAGTTATTAACCCTCAGATATAAAAAATCTCCAAACGTAAATATTACAGGAAATGGTCCATAAAGTATGAGAAATAAAAATGCCTCAAAGGTAGATTGTAGATTGTTGTAGGGGATTGCACTGCGACCTGAAAGATCTACTTGCCCGCGGGAGCCTTCTCAGTGCACTGCGGCCTCCAAACAGTGTTCTCTAGCTACAATCAACACTGCTCATTACCGGACAGTGAGTTGTAGAAGCTCTTAGGAAGAGAAAATCTAACGGCAGCATTTTGGATTCGGTCATGGGACCTCCGCGTTGCTAGTCCAGCGCGCTATCACTGAACTAATTCGTTCCTTGCCTCAAAGGTAAATTTTACACTTCCCTACAGCCGACAGTCTCAAAAAAATTCCTTGGTTCACTGATCTACCAGAAAGTAGAAGTTTCTTTACAACCATGACTAGACTTTGTTTTAACCATAACTTTTCTCCTCAATCCTGTCTCGTATAGGAATCTCAGTCTGCTCATGTCATGCTGAATCAATCATCGACGCCAATCACCTGATCCTAGAATGTAATAGTCATCAAGAGGATAGAGATAAATTATGGAAGCTAATCATATGAGCAAAATGTATACTATCTGTCAATCTGCATACTATGAACTATTTGGGGAACAGGAATTATTATTATATACCTAATTCGGGCGCCAGGTAATATACGAAGAATACCTCGTAACAATTACGCGATTCCTAGTAGGCCATAATTAAATTATTTCTTTCCTTAGATGTTTAAAGAAGATAGACAAAATGGTTTACTAGTCTTGTTCACTCTTTAATTCAGTAAGATACAAATTCGTATCCAGTACAGTTATTAGATTAGAGGTAAGCTTACCTTCATGATATAACCATAGATATTGACTCATTTATTACAATATTTACTCGTCTGTGGCCACAAATTTATTTTAGAATAACTCTATTTACTTTGCAAATTTCACAGTGACTATAACACCTCACCGCGCGGTACGGGATGCGGAAAACCAACTTCTTATCCGGGAACAAATTTAGTTCACGGCAAACAACATAGAGGGAGTACTCCACTTGTACACAAAAAAGCCTAGACTGCCTCTTTCATTATTAATTTATGGAATATTTGGCCATATAGTTCAAAGTCCCATTTTGGAATTTTACCTAGCTGGCAATTCTTCTATTTAGGCAGCTTACCTGTTGGGTGAATTCGGTACTACCTCTTCCTTCTTTATAACACCACGTTATAATACCAACCTCTCAAAATCATACCACGAATTATATTTGGCTATTTTTAAATTTGATAAATAAAAACAAAATCACTCTATGAAAAATAAAAAGCAAATAGTGTAAATAGAACAATTTCTAATTACAATCAACCGTAGCTAAAACGCCAGATGCTAAGACGGTATACATAAAAACCGAAAGAAACGTGAGCACAGAATAAATAACCTCACCTACATCCCTGGCTAATCTGCACAGACAGGAAGCCAAGAAGATGAAGAAGAAGAAAAAACTATTACTTTATTTGCAACATTTTTCAAAAAAAAAAAAAAATTATTAGGAGTTACTGTAGAATTTGTGACGTCAAATGTTCTATAGAAATGGTTAAATGTTAATGGCGCTCTCTTCACGACTACAATGAAGTCTCTTCTACTAGGTACCTGAGAGATACTTGTCACCAAACATTTCTAGATTTATGATAGGAAAGGAGAGTAAAATTTTAAATTTAAAGCAAATATATCATTTTAACGTAAAAAAAATGTTTAATATAATTCATAATATGAGCGATTAATTAGAAGTAATTAGTCCTTTTTTTTTGACTTTCTCTTACTCCTAGTCATTAGACAATTCTGCCAACTAAATAATGTTGATTAGAATTAAATATGTTGTTGAAATTCCGAGTTTAAAAAAAAAAAACGGATAACCGGAAGTGGGTTTACTTTACCACTTTACTAAATGATTTATTCTCTTTTTCGCGATTTTCTCATAAATGACTCCGAAGATTCTCTTGAAACTTCGTATATAAACTAAAATGCAAAGATCTACAACTTTTATTTAAAACATTTCTCTGGGAAAATTCATTTAAGGGCACTTTTAGGGGAGGTGGTGGGGTTATGTTTTTTTCTAAAGTGCTATCGTAGTTGATTATACAATTCTGAGATTTAAGGTATATTCTGTGCAAAAAGTTATTAGTTTACACTTTTCAATGATTTAAAATTACCAAAATCCCAGTTATTACTTTAAACTAGATTCTTACATAATCAGTGCATATACGATTTATATTTGTAGTATGCAAACTTGGAAACTTTTCTGTGACGAAATAGCATGGGCGTGCCAAGGTCTATGTCGAAAGAAGGAGATATTATGCACTATCAAATAGATCAATGGTAAAATTTCACATATTCATAAAGGAATAAAAAAAATTCCAAGCAAATTGTTGTAACGGTTTTCGAGAAAAGTTCTTATCTCCTTAAAGGTGTTCTCTATATTTGTTAATTCTGTAATTGTCTAGTTTTCCATTTTCGGATCCTGTTTTTACTTTCTCATACTCCTAGTAAGAGGAAGTATTGTAATCGTATCAAATTTTCGATATCGAGTTTTCACTGGAAATAACCGTTTTGAGGTCCTCTGAGTCTAAAAAAGTGCGTTTTAGCAAATGGTCTATGTGTGTGTGTGCTGTGAAAAACATAGCTCAAAAATGAAAAATCGTAGAAAAGTTCAAACTTGATATTCCGTTTAGATATCAGCATGAGATTCGACAGTAGGTCATCTGTCAATATTCCTCAACCGGAAGTACCACTTTACTTGTTTTTTGTTTTTTTTTTCTTTTTTGCGTTTTTCTCAAAAATGGCTCTGACGATTTTCTTCAAACTTGGTATATCAACTATTCATACAAAAAGCTACAACTTTTATTCAAAACATTTCTCTGGAAAAATTCATTTAAGGGCACTTTTGGAGGAGGGCTGGGGTTAGGTTTTTCTCCAAAGTGCTATCATAGTTGTTGTGGTGGTTGGTTCCGCAGAGCTGGAAAGCATCAGAGACATTTTCCGTGGTAGCCTGCTTCATTTTGTGGTCATCGACCGGTTTCGGGCGTTCGCCCATCTTCAGAATGCGTTTTTCAGACAGTGTGCCAACACAGACTCGTACAGAGACTTAGTTTCACACTAACTGCTGAATTTTATTTTCTTGTTTATGTTGTTAAGGTAATGTACTATTTTGTCTACGTTCTATGTCGTTTTGATATATGAGGAATAAATCGTCCACGTATCGTGCATAAAACGTTACGCCGAACTCCTCTTTCAGTTTGGGTACGTAAGTTTCCTCCATGTTTTGTATAAATATTTCTGATAGTATGGCCGATGTGGGGTGCCCCATTCCCAGTCCGTCGGTAGCGAGGTAGAACTTGTTGTTAAATCTAAAGTAGTTTTGTGTCGTTGTGGTTTGTACTAAGTTCGTGAGCTGGTGGGCGAATTGCATGGATTCTTCTCGTTCCAACTTCTGTTTCATTAAGTCCAGTGTGTCCGTGATTGGTATGGAGGTGTATAGATTGGTAATGTCAAGGGACAGCAAACGGGAATTGGGGGTGAGTTTTATATTTTCTGTTAACTGGATTAGGTGTTGTGTGTTTCTTATATTGTAAGTGTCATTCAGTTTTACTTTGTTTTTTATTATCGCTGCCAGATGCTGTGTCAACTTGTATGCTGGTGCCGTTGTGTAGTTTACGACGGGTCTGATGGGAATATTGGGTTTGTGTATTTTTGGAAGTGCATTTAGAGTGGGTGCTGCAGAGTTCATGCAAGTATATTTGAAGGCTTCGCGGGGTGGTATTACTAGTGTTGCGTTCTTTATAGCAGTTTTTACTTGTTGTTGGAAGTTTTTTGTTGGGTCTTTTTTGAGTTGGGTCCTTTATGCAGTTAGTGTGAAACTAAGTCTCTGTACGAGTCTGTGTTGGCACACTGACTGAAAAACGCATCCTGAAGATGGGCGAACGCCCGAAACCGGTCGATGACCACAAAATGAAGCAGGCTACCACGGAAAATGTCTCTGATGTTATCATAGTTGATTATACAATTCTATCATCCAAACAAAATTAATTAGAAATAAATAGTTGGCCAAAATTAGGAGTTTCAAGAAAATTAGTGAACCTTTTACTGGACAGTTTTTTTTCATTTTTCGACGAATTTCATTAAGTTTGGTACACAAAGTATAAAATTTGTCAATTATAGTTTGAGAACTGGAGTAAGAGAAAGTTGTGTGAGTGTTTCACACCAGATTTTTTTTTTTTTTAAGATATTGAAAAGCATAATCTTTAAATATTACATCAAATTATTTTTATTTGTGAAGCTTGTGATTCACATATGACCGCCGAAGCAGGTATAGGTTATCACGAAAATATCACCACTGGTTTTACAGCATTCTGGACCACTCATTAAATATCTTGATAATAGGAATAATATTCATCTTTTTTTCTTTTTTTTAATAAATAGTTCTTATGATGTTTTGCTTCAAAATTTGAAACAGAATACTCGTCACATTATATGACCATTCTACAAGAGGTACTGGACAAAATAAATGTTAATGTGTTTTTTTAATAATTACGCTAAAACACAATACTTGAGAAAGACAAAAAAAAATGCATAGAAATTGTATACAATAAAACAATGAATGCATGTTAAAAAAACAACAGAAGCTAAAAATATACAAAAAAACAAAATGCGATGAATAAGCTGGTCCACTAATGAGAAATATTACTGCTTCTACTATAGTCACTTTTTTTCAGAACGATGTACATACCAAACAACTCTCCAGCGCTAAGTGCCATTTCTGCTGTTTCTTACCCTCTCCTATATTCCTTTATTTTTTTTTTTTATTTTTTTTATTTTTCACTTTGTTACTGTTCCGCCATTCTGTAACCGCTCTTTCTACATTTGCATGATGATATTTCTTGCCTGACTATTTTTACTGCCGACTTATTATTAGAAAAGACAGGCACCGTCTGCTTTCTTCACTCACACTACCCAGCCACTTGGTCCATGGCTGAATTTACATAGACTTTTTACGAGCCCAGCCAAAGTTATTCCTGCTCATTTTTGTTTTGTTTATTTCTATCTTTAGATAAGCGCAGCTTCTATAATGTATGAATAGAATTTCTATTAAATTATTCCACGTGGTAATGACCTCGAATATATTTGATATATAAATAATAAAAATCTGGTATGAAACACTAACACGATATCTGTATCTATTTGAATTCTAAATTTCTGCAAATTTCGAATATTTTTTTAATAAACGTTTAGCTGGTCATAACATGTAATATAAATTTATGGCGGCAAGTTTATAATTTTTTAGATTTTAGGGATTTACAGGTTCTTAGTATGAATTTGATTAAAATCCATATTATCATTATTACTATTATTGGGTGCGCGAAAGTGTGGAACTTAAGCTATTGTGGCTCTTAATAACCAAGATATCCTTAATCTCGAAACCTCAAGCATTCCTTTCAGTGTTTCTATTATTATTATTATTATTATTATTATTATTATTATTATTTTTATTTTTATTTTTATTTTACCTAAATAAATTAGACAACAAGTAACATAAGGTACGTCAAAACTACGAAATAAACAACAAGTTTGCTAGTTCAAATAGTCATTGCTCTGATATGTGCACTTTGTTCTCACTAAAAAAAAATACAACAATATCCAACACTGTATTTAGTCCATCCTGAAGTGTCCCACCGCCCACTTCTGTTCAAGAAATTCATTTATTTTATAAAAATTGTTTTCCTTAAAGAAATGTTTTAAAGTTTTCTTAAATGGTTCAATTTTCAGACCCATTATTTCCCTCGGCAGTTTGTTTAATAATCTTACACTCATCGCACTTGGAGCTGACTTCGGACTTCGCCAATCTTCTCACAGTAAGTGTAGATTATTTTTGTTTCTAATGTTAAGAAGAGTGTTTAAGAATAATAAGAGTGAAGAGTAATAAGAGTGCTTATCTCCTCTACATTCCATATTTTTCTTTCCTTTTAGATTAATGAGACATTTAAAAATATAAAATGAGGTCAGTGTCATTATTTTATGAGTATGGAACAATTTTCTACAACTATCTCTTGGTTGCTTTCTATATTGTAATAAATTTCTATATTGTACCTTTCTATTGTAATAATTGCAGTAAAAGATTATTATTATTAAATCTGGTTGCCTATCGGCCTGGGACCTAAGCCTATGTGGCTTTTATCCCACCAAATCATCCCCCTAATTAATCTTCTCCGGTAGTATGCCGGTTTGTCTATAATATTCTAAAATATCTTTTAGCTCCAACCCTCCCAAGCAGTCCCAAATACACGAAACCTAGTACCAGCGAAATGGGGACACTGACATAAATAGTGATACACGGTTTCCGTAACTCCATCATCACACTTCTGATATGAAGAACTAGACGTCCTCCCTATATTATGTTTAATGATTAGCCACCCATGTGTGTCCAGTCACCACACCTACTAAGGTCCTCAGTCCTATCCTACTAAGGGACAGGAGGTAATCTGAAAACCCCCTGCTTAGTTCATTTGATAAATCTTTTAGCCTCAAGTCACCCCAAAACTCTCGTTTCCCAAAATCTAATCTGCCTATTACAGAACCTCCTAGTGAAGGCAAGGGCGAGCACAAAAGGGACCACAAAAGGGTAATGAAATGTATTTGGTGAGATGTGTTGTATGTTTATAGTTGTTTGTGTAGCACGAGCGGTTTAGTAAAGAGCTTGTGTGTATGTTCAAAGAGAAGAGAAGTAATAAGAAATATTTAAGAAAACACTGGTAGATTAAATTAAATATATTATCAGAAATTTAAAGAAATTTAAATGCTTTTCAATAACCCAATAATTATGTTTATAAATCAAATAGTTATCTAGATTAAGTGCAAAACTCTTATGTTTTAACTTATAACTGGCACTGATGTTTACTGGTACAAGTGTTCGGGTTCGGTGTCTGTTTCAGACTGTTCTTGTTTGAAAGCAAAATGCAGACTGTCTTGAAAGAATGCCTTCTCTTATTGGTTCAGATTTTCCCCCTTTGAGAAGGGGTGAAAAGACAAAGCTACTAAACTCTGTGTACTCTAAAAGACAAAGCTAACCAGGTCCTTTGAACTCTTTCTGTAACTGTAGTCTTCTACCTGTGTGTACCTATTTTTGCCAACGAATGTTAGAAAATTTCTCTCAGATAAAATAGATATAATTTCTGTAATTTCTCACATCCATCACAGTGAGGAGGATCCCTTCCAAGCCAGCCGATCCGCCCTTTCATTGCCCTCTATTCCCGCATGTCCCGGAAGTAAGAGATAGTATTATAGTGTTTTAATGCAGATTTAGCAAAGAATTTTTTTTCTTTTTGTCACTTTCTCTTACGCACAAGTAAGAGAAAGTAATGGGATCGTTTCAAATTTCCCAAATTGAGTTTTCACCGGAAATACAAGTTTGCTAAGGTCCATTGAGTAGGAAGAAAATGTTTTTAGCGAATGGTGTGTGTGTGTGTGAACAATTGTTAATCGAACAAAACGAAAATTTGTAGTAATATCATAATTGGTATTTATGTTTAGTGTAGTGGAATCAATTTTCGTGATTCCTGAGGTATGAAGTTAGATGTCTTGAAGAGGGATTTATTAGGCGGAAGTTAGTTTAGAGAGTTATTGCTTGAATTAGTAACACTGAATTTATAAAAATAGAATATATTTTAACAATAATTTGAATAAGCCTAATGGTAACTACAATTAATATGATTTGATAAAAGTAAATAAATAATTTTAAGAGGTAAATAACAAATAATTTAAAATGATTATAATAAATAAACTAATATGCACAACTATGAAAATATATATAAGTTAAACCTTGTATAGGGACGCGCTCGGAACTCAAGTATAACTGCTGCTGTGAAATGATACTGATATAATAATCCCCTCCTCCAGTGGGCGAAGTTTATATTAGCCTTACTCACGCACTGTCAAGTGTGTAAGTAAGTTCTCACACTAAGACATCTCTAGTAGCGTGCGACCTTGGTTAGGGCGGTGACCAGTGGTCGTCTATCGGAGACCTTCAAAGAGACAGGGCTTTATCGGTGCTTGTCTTTGATACCTTTGTATTGAAAAGGCAGCAGCCGGCTGTGGGGCCTTTAGTTATAAATTATTTTTTCTTTTTGTTATATTTTGTGAAGGCTTTGACATTGCTATGTCATTACATTAGTAATACCTACTACCACCGCATCTGATATACGTATGAAGGTTCCGGGTAAAATCCAACCATTAATCAGAAATGCGTCTTTAAAAAAAGGAGTTTTTTTTTTTTTTTTTAATTTTTCGCGATTTTCTCAAAAAAAGGTTCCAACGATTTTATTTAAATTTTGAAAACTCCCTAAATATATAAATACCTATCAATATTTTTTTGGGGGGAAAAAAAATTATTAGCTGAATAAGCTTTGTTGACTTCTGACAGAGGACGCTCTACAAGCAGCCCGCTCTTATGGCTCAGCCCAATTAAACATTGGAAATGTTGCAATTTTACGAGTAAATAACATTTTTTGTTTAATTAAATCAATTAATTATTCATATTAGAGTAAGAAAAAGGTAATGTGAGCGTTTCACACCAGCTTTTTTTTTTTATCTAGAGTTCATTGTCTGTTTCTTTATTGATTTGACCCTACTACAGTTTACATACATAAATATATTATATATGGACAAAGATAGTTTGCTAAAACATGTTTTCTGTTACTCGCAGGTTTTAAATTTCTTAATTTGCCAAGCTACCAAGTTTTTAGAGAGCAGTAATACTAATACTAATAATAATAATAATAATAATAATAATAATAATAATAATAATAATAATAATAATAATAATAATAATAATAATAATAATAGCCTTTATTTGGTTTTAGATTACAGCGATATATAAAGAACATAAAATAAAACACATCTTCTTCACAAACTAAAAAAAAAAAGAAAATTTAACTAAACCATTTCATAAGAATTTAAATTATCAGTCCACTATAGTTCACTAATTATCATAGTAATGCATACAACCATCACTATTCACTAAAACCAGGCCCTAACAGAGCATAGGCCTCTCCCATTCTATTCCATGCTTCCCTGTCTTGTGCTTTTTTTAATCCATGATGAACCTGCATGTTTCACCAACTCATCCGTCCATCTTTTCTTCTATCGCCCTCTTTTCCTTCTGCTGAAATAAGTTTCCATACGGTAATTAATTTACACCACCTGTTATCATTAGTCCTAGCCAGTTGTCCAGCCCACTGTCAATACGCTTTTTTAATCTTAACCACAATATCTTTCACATTGGTTCTCCTCCTTATAGCTTCACATCTGATACGATCTTTATGTTTAATACCCAATATACTACGCTCCATTGCTCTTAGAGTACTTTTTAATCTTTGCATATCCTTCTTTGTTAGGGTCCATGTCTGTGAAGTATACGTTAAGCACGGTACCATACAACTATCCAAAATTTGCCCTTTCTTTACTTCACTAATATTTTTATTTTTTAATATGAATTTTAAGGATTAGAAGTTCTTTCTAGGCGAGAATTATCCTTCTATCAATTTCCTTTTTGATCTATCTTGGAAACAAACAGTCTGACCTAAATAGATGATTTCGTTCGTTCAGGATAATGGCACACCATTGACTTTAACCTCTAAGAGACCAATAAGAAAATGTAAAATTGAATAACATAGATTTATTTACCATTTAAAAACTGGATTTGTGAGCCATAGCTGACCTGCAAATAGAGCTAAAAATAAAATAAAAAACTAAAAATAAAGAAAAAGCGATCCTATATATATATATTGTATATTGTATATATTGTAAGCTATCCTATATATATATATATATATATTGAAATTAATTATGAGATTTGAAAACAATCTAAATTGATTAGTCAATAAATAAAAAAAAGATCACGTTATAAATGTCAAATACTGGCGCATTCCCCCCCCCCCACCACCACCACCCCCAATTTATAAATTAATTATTTTTTTCATTAAATTACCCTTCCATGTTTATGCTTGTCCTACTTTTTATACATATCCTATCATCCCCCTCTATCATTATATCAGTATATTATTCTTCATTCATTGATTAGTTTACAATTATTGTTTATGACGTAAAATTGACGTCATTTATTATTATATCCTGGGATCTCACTCACTCTGTTGTGTGTGTGTGTGTGTGTGTGTGTGTGTGTGTGTAAGGAATCTATTTAAACTAGACTTCATGTGACTTCAGATAATCATTAGATTGGTTGCACGCTATACTTTTATTGTATTATAATATGGAATTCTCTTACAAATTTCATCAATACATTAAATTTTGACAATAGTATTATTATTTCGCTTGCTCACTCACTCACTGTATATTGTTTAGGTGACGTGACTTTTTTATAATGATTACATAATACTATACCATTGCCATTGCCATTGTTACTTTTTTCATAAAAGTATTATAACACTTTTTAAAACATAAACTAAAATGTGTAATAATAACATTAGCTGGCCCATTGTTCTACTAATAAAGTGCAATTTATTTTCTTACAAAAGATTTATACAATAAATCAGTGAAATACAACACGCTATACTACAATTTCCTCTCAGTTTAGATCTGATGATTTCCGTCTAAACTACTTTTCCAAACTTTTAGGTTTTTGTTATTTTATTTTTTTTACTTTTATATTTTATTATCGTGTTTAAAAAAAAAATGTTATTTGAATGGAGGTAATTAAAGAAAAAGAAAATAAAATTATTACTCTACAACTAGTGTAGGTGATATTTTAAGTTTGATTCTGAAAAAGTGGCATATAAGTAACTATTTCTTCCTTTAAACAATGTGCTATAAAAAATAAATACCATATGTATAAAGAAAATTTAAAAAAAAAAAATCAATAATGAAAATAACTACACAGTTAAATCCAGTTTTAAATAATTATTTATACCTTTTTTTTTTTTATAACAAATTTTCCGTTTTGAAATTTCGATTCGTTGAAATTGTACTTTCTATAATGGATGTTAATAGGAAAGAGAATTGGGGAAATGCATTTAGAAATGATGAAGAAGAAATTAACTAGTAGATATGCTGAACACTGTATAATAAATTAGAATACACTGCAAGGACTTGACACTGTTAATATATATAGGAGAATGAGGTAGCGAGAGAATTATTAAGAGAATGACGGATTGGCTGAGTAATTATAAAGTGCTGACTGATTGTCGATAACTGTTGTAAAAACTGTCCTGAACTGTTCTTCTGTAGCTCTCCCTTTCTCACTCTCTCTCTCTCTCTCTCTCTCTATATATATATAATATTTATTAAATTCCATATAATGTTTGATTCAACTAATGTCTGTTTCATCGCTCTTTGGTTCCTATGAATCTTTAATGATTCGGATCCCACTACATCATATGAGAAGGAAAGAATTAGAGATATAGATCTAGGAACGTTAAGAATAAATGTGTTGAACACTGTATAATGAATAGGAAACACCAAACTCTAAGAAGGAAAAGGATTGTGAGATTCAGTTTTTTTTAAAAAATAAGAAAACTTAAATACTTGCCAAAGTTTCGACAAATATATTGTCTTTTTCAAGGCATAAAAAAAAAACTGTTAAATAATCTTCAAAACATAACAAACATAAAAACTTATGTATAAATTTGGAAAATAAAAAGTTGAGAACACCTCAACATCATAGAGAATAGTGAACATAAAAAAAAAAAAAAATGTAAAAAAAGCAATTTTTTAACCTAACCTAACGTAACCTAACCTAACTTAACCTAACCTAACCTAACATAACCTAACCTAACATAACCTAACCTAACCTAACTTAAACTAACCCAACCTAACCTAACTTAACCTAACCTAACATAACTTAACCTAACCTAACCTAACTTAACCTCACCTAACCTAACTTAACCTAACCTAACCTAACCTAACTTAGCCTAACCTAACCTAACCTAACTTAACATAACCTAACCTAACATAACCCAACATAAACAACAAAAACCACCAAAAAAATAACAATTATACAGTAATAGTAATGCTACTTAGCTTCCTAGCTTTGCAATGGAAACTTTAATTTCCAAAATCACAGTAAACATGTCATACATTCAGTACGATGTTCCCACCTAACTTAACCTAATCTAACCTAACCTAACTTAACCTAACCTAACCTAACCTAACTTAACTTAACCTAACCTAACATAAACAACAAAAACCACCAAAAACATAACAATTACACTGTATTAGTAATGCTACTTAGCTTCCTAGCTTTGCAATGGAAACTTTAATTTCCAAAATCACAGTAAACATGTCATACATTCAGTACGATGTTCCCACCTAACTTAACCTAATCTAACCTAACCTAACTTAACCTAACCTAACCTAACCTAACTTAACTTAACCTAACCTAACATGAACAACAAAAACCACCAAAAACATAACAATTACACTGTATTAGTAATGCTACTTAGCTTCCTAGCTTTGCAATGGAAACTTTAATTTCCAAAATCACAGTAAACATGTCATACATTCAGTAAGATGTTCCCACCTAACTTAACCTAATCTAACCTAACCTAACTTAACCTAACCTAACCTAACCTAACTTAACTTAACCTAACCTAACATGAACAACAAAAACCACCAAAAACATAACAATTACACTGTATTAGTAATGCTACTTAGCTTCCTAGCTTTGCAATGGAAACTTTAATTTCCAAAATCACAGTAAACATGTCATACATTCAGTACGATGTTCCCACCTAACTTAACCTAATCTAAAACCTAACCTAACCTAACCTAACCTAACTTAACTTAACCTAACCTAACATGAACAACAAAAACCACCAAAAACATAACAATTACACTGTATTAGTAATGCTACTTAGCTTCCTAGCTTTGCAATGGAAAATTTAATTTCCAAAATCACCGTAAACATGTCATACATTCAGTGCGATGTTCCCACCTAACTTAACCTAATCTAACCTAACTTAACCTAACCTAACATAACCTAACCTAACTTAACCTAACCTAACCTAACTTAACCTAACCTAACTTAACCTAACCTAACTTAACCTAACCTAACCTAACTTAACATAACCTAACCTAACTTAACTTAGCCTAACCTAACCTAACCTAACTTAACATAACCTAACCTAACATAACCTAACATAAACAACAAAAACCACCAAAAAAATAACAATTATACTGTATTAGTAATGCTACTTAGCTTCCTAGCTTTGCAATGGAAAATTTAATTTCCAAAATCACTGTAAACATGTCACACGTGCAGAACGATGTTCCCACCTAACTTAACCTAACCTAACCTAACCTAACTTAACCTACCCTAACCTAACTTAACCTACCCTAACCTAACATAACCTAACCTAAACAACAAAAACCACCAAAAAAATAACAATTATACTGTATTAGTAATGCTACTTAGCTTCCTAGCTTTGCAATTGCAAATTTAATTTCCAAAATCACCGTAAACATGTCATAAATTAGGATGTTTCTACCTAACTTAACCTAATCTAAGCTAACCTAACCTAACTAACCTAACCTAGCCTACCGTGACCTAACCTAACTAACCAAACCTAATCTATATATGTTTGTCCTAACACAAATATTGGAGATTCCTCATAACAAACTATTAATCAATTGTTTTATAAAACAGATACGTACCGTCTACAGCTACCATTAGAAGTTTAATGAAAAAAATTTATAGTCGTTTTTGGAGAAAATTCCAACAAAAAAAAAAATAAATCTATTCTGTAAAGTGGTACTTCCAGAATTTGGAATTGTAGCCGTGATTCTAATTAATATTGATATTATATAGGTGGTAGAACCGTATACTGTATTGAAATAGTACTTTAGAGAAAAATTTAACTGTTTCTCCAGAAGCTCTCGTGTGAATTTTTCACATAGAATTTCCAGTTACTTTGCTAAAATGTATTTGATATTGTTTTCTTTTTATAGTAACAATATTCTAACATGAAGAATTTTTTTCCCGCGAGAATAGAACTTATAGATTAGGAACAATTTGTCAAACATCAAGTTAAATGAGACTTGCCAAAAAAAAAAAAAAAAATACAACACAAACAGTTGTTAGTCCATCACTCTTTTTTTTATTTTAGGCCATGACCTTACAGGTAAGGTCCCCCAAGTTGGCCAAAAATAATTTTCTAGTTAAAAGTATATTTATTTATTTATTTATTTATTAAATTATGTAAATATCTAACCAACATTTTTTTTTTTAAAAAAAAGACTTTAAGAGGCTTCTTTTTATTTATTTCTATTTAAAGAGTATATATTTACTACTTTTAATGTTTATTTTATGATGGCGTAGAAAAATATACTTCAAACACAAACATTTGCTTCATCATTTAAATATTGATCAGATGGGAGATAGAAAATGAATTATCAATATTTGACATACAAAAAATTCAATGGAAATAATAAAGTTCTCTATATATATCTCTTGATATCTCTCTCTAAATATTTCTAGATATCTCTTGTTTGGGTTAATTTTTTCAAATTAAGAAAAAACTGATGAGAAAGATTTACCACGACTGCTATTAAACAATAATATGTAAAATTGACAAACTTTCTTTACAATTTAAATTTTATTCATTTTTCGCCGCACACAAATATCGCAGATAAAATTGATAGGTTTTTACATCTGTATAATTACCACTCAAATTTTAAATGAAAAAAACTTCAAAAAAACTATAAAAAAAAAACCTCTTTAAAGCGGCAATTCCAGTTAACTGATCTTCGAATCTGCAATTCTATCAGTGTGATTCATATATTATGCGGCGGTAGAACCGTATATTGTATTGTAGTAATGCTTTATAGAGTACCATTGTGGCGCCTGCAACTTGCGGCTATTCTACATGTATCTATTGAAAATCGCAGTAGAGAGCAGTCTCCGCTGCGTGCAAAGGATTCCAAGCGGTTCTTATTTTATAGTGCGCTCTTAGAGGTTCTTCGGACCCCAAAAACGGAAAGCTTACTGAACCTAATGGACATGAGTCTCCTGTTTAAGTTAAGGGGGGAATTATTACACTTGAATTATGTACCGTGGCTCAACTGAGGGATGAGCCTAGTGAGCTGTGTGTGCTATATGTAATTTGGGGCTTAGAGAGGACATGTTCCATTTCTTAGCGGTATGCCCTAATCTATGTGATTTTAGAACTCGTTTTTTTGTGTACTCCTATGCTCAGAGCCGGTGAGATTGTTGGCGCGTTGTCCTCCACTGATTGCCTTCCGATCCTTAAGTTCACTCGCCATGCATTAAAGTTAAGGTCACATTATTATTAGCTCACTTCTTTTTCTCTTTGCATTGTATTGTAATAAAACCCTAGTGGGTGCGCATCTAGTTTTTCTTTATATAGAAACCCGTTTTTTTATTGCAGTATATTATAATAAGATTATTTTAATGGTTTTCTTTTTTTTTTCCTTTTTATATATATCTATTTGTTTTTTGCATTATATAGAAGCCTATATTAAGTTTGTTATTGCTTAAGTTTGTTATATAATGCTTCATTTTTAGTTGATCACCTTTGTATTTCATTGATACGTATATCAACACAAGTCGAATCAACACAAGTTGAATCGAGTGGAGGCCGGGCAAGAGTTTTTGAGACGCTACAAACTCCATGGAGATGAATTTCTCCGCTCCATCATTACTGGAGATGAAACTTGGGTTGCACACTACACACATGCAACCAAAAGGCAGTCTCAACAGTGGCGTCAGACCTCTTCACCCTCCGCCAAAAAGTTCAAAACCACAATTTCAGCCAAGAAAATCATGGCATCCGTGTTTTGGGACTGTCAAGGCATAATTTTAATTGAATATATGCCTCAAGGGGAGACCATCAACTCTGCAAGATACTGTGAGACCCTAAAAAAAATTGCGGAGGGCGATTCAGAACAAAAGGAGAGGCATGCTGACAAATGGAGGCTGCCTGCTTCACGACAATGCCACGAAGGAACTGCTTGCCTCGTTTAAATAGGATGTCCTGAACCATCCCGTGCATTACCCTGACCTAGCACCTTCAGGTTACTATCTCTTTATCTCCCTGAAGCTGCACATGGGTGGAAAAATGTTTTCAACCGACGAGGAGGTGAAGTGGACGAAGGGGTTGGCGGGAAACTACTTCGAGGATGGCATCAAAAAATTAATATCCCGGTTCACCACCTGCATTGAGAGGAATGGTGACTATGTCGAAAAATAGCTTACATATGTACTAATGTAACCAGGCAATTTTTTTTGTTCAAATAAAAAATTTTTTGTAACCTACAAAAATTCCGTACACTTACTTACTGGACATGCCTCGTATTATTCTTATGGAAGGTTTTCCTTTTTCTTTGTTTCTTCTTTTTGTGAGAAAATTATCATTTAGAAGTAAACTCCGGCAGAAGGCTATTGCCATGCCTAGTAAATACTGTGTAATTTGATGTAGATTTTGCAGTATGCAAATATACTGCTCTTTGTATTTTTTTCTTGTTTTCTCTTTGTCAAACAAAAGTATTTTATTATAATAATGCTTTGGAGAAAACTTTAACATTACTATTTCCCCCGGAAGCCCTAAAAAAAAAAAAATTCAATTTTCCCGGGAAAATGATCCAAATAAAAGTGATAAGTATTTATTTATGTAGATAACAAACGAAGATTAAAGGAAAACCTTCAAGCAGTTTTGGAGAAAATCGCGAAAAGCTAAAAAAAAAAAATATGATCGCATTTCGGGCATTGATTTTGTCCGAAACCTTAGTATCAGATGCAGTGGAACACCAAGCCTGAAGTTTATTGCGATTTTTCAGTTTTTGTGAAATTTTGTTCAAACACACAATAAAATGAAAAACACGCACACACAGATGCACGCACAGATTATTAGCTAAAAATATTTTCTTCAGGGGACCTCAAAACATCATTTTTTTTTTTCTTATGCTAGAGCCATTATGTAGGAAACGAATCCAAGTTGGCTCTGGCTACCCAGAAAATATTTTTCCCAACTTAACCCAGTTATTAGGTTTGTCGAGATGAATTTAGGTTGGGCAGAGCACGAGAGAATGTGCTTCCTATGCTTTGGTTGTCCTGTGTCACACAAAGTGGGCAGGTAGATATTTGGGACACTCCTATCTTTTTCAGAGCCCAATCGTCATTTTAAATGATGCCACATCAAGGTTTTTTATGGGGCGGTCAGATGGGCCATCTTCTCCTCCTTAAGCAAGCGCTCCCTCATCTTCCCTGTTGCACCCACTCTCTATAATTCCAAGTCAATTTCAAAAATTTGACACGATTGCATTACTTCATCTCTTCCTAGGAATAAGAGAAAGTAACAAGCATTTTATTGGCTTTTCTTGTCAATTTACAAGCAAGACGAGGAGGAATCATAGTATTCCTCCAACTAAAACACATTTGAGGTTCCGATTCTGTTGAGATATACAAATTTTCTTTTTGCCAATGACTTCCATGTTTCACACAAGAAAGTGTCCATGATCTTGTCACTAGCTATTTCTAATTTATAGTTGTGGTGGTTAGTTTCGCAGAGCTGGAAAGCATCAAAGACATTTTCCGTGGTAGCCTGCTTCATTTTGTGGTCATCGACCGGTTTCGGGCGTTCGCCCATCTTCAGGATGCGTTTGTCAGACAGTGTGATAACACAGACTTGCACAGAGCAAATTCAGTTTATACACTGACTGGTCTTTTTAATTGTCCTCTTAAAACTAAACTCTTAAACTAGGTCAAAAGGAGGAGGTATGGTCATGGTAGCTGGGTGGGAAAAGGAACACATGTTTGGGTTGTTAAAGGGGCAAATTTTCCTTAAAATGGAAACAACTTAAAATGGAAATTGTGTTTGCTTGAAATCGTTACTTTATTTAATTTTAAAGTTATTCTGATTATTTAATTGTCAAGTGAATCTCCCTCCAACAACAGAGTAAAAAAAAAAAAAAAAAAAATTAGACCTCCCACGTGTTGTTTCCATTTTAAGGATAATTTGCCCCCTTAACAACCCAAACACATGTTCCTTTTTCCACCCAGCTACCATAATCATACATCCCTTTCACCTAGTTTAAGAGTATAGTTTTAAATATAATTAAAAAGGCCAGTCAATGTATAAACTGAATTTGCTCTGTACAAGCCTGTGTTATCACACTGTCTGACAAACGCATCCTGAAGATGGGCGAACGCCCGAAACCGGTCGATGACAACAAAATGAAACAGGCTACCACGGAAAATGTCTCTGATGCTTTCTAATTTATGTAATAGTATTAAATGTAAATTACATTACGGTATATTAAATGTAAATTACATTACATTTGTTTGGCTATACTTTTTTTAACTGTATATCTTCTCAATTAAACGACTAGTGGAGTTGGTGTTCGCTGGAATATTTCCAAATGAAAAGCCTCGCTCACTTTGCTGTCCATTACTATAGTGCAAACGCAGAACCTCTTCTAAAGTAGAGCACATGATGAAACTTATTAAATGAACCATAACCTGACGCATTGTGCCTTTCCTGCACAAACCAATCAAAATACAAAGGAGCTGTCAACTACACTGTGTTGGCCTAATTCAGCACCACACACAATATGTTATGGAACCATTCGCTCACCATTTATTATTATTATTATTCGCGAAAGGGGAGGGCAAAACCCTACGCTATCCAAAGCCCCCCAGGGCCCATATTCGCTCACCATGATTCAACGTGTAGTAGAATTTATTATCTGATCATTCCATTTAAAGAATGTCTCTCCCCTCCATAATCCATAATTAAAAATTTAAACCTTTATGTTAAGTAAGAATTTAAATAATGAAGTCTTCTGTTTTCTTGAGACAACATCAAGTCACCTATCTATCGGGTGACCTACACAGTGTGGTTAGTAAACATTCTATGTATATACTGTGTTAATATTGCTCATATTAATTAATCTTATAGTTCAAAGGTCAACACCGACAATCGGTGCACCTTGGCTAATGAAACATTTATTAATTTCATGCAAATTCAATTTTGTTTCCATCTAAAAGTCAAATTAGTAAAAGTAAGCTACGAATTTTCCTTACCAAACAAAAAATAATTTTACTAGTAACTTAATTTTAGTTCCTTAAATCAAATTCACAGAACATGGTAAACGGGTTATTGAAGAGGGATTAGAGGAATTTCATTAAATAACAACTCAGAATTAAGGAGCGTACTTACTCTTACGGCTAATAAGAGCTGTATGTAATTTGATGGTGTCATATTTACTAAATAAGGTTTTCAGCAGAAATGCAGATTTTGAGGCATCTTGTTATTCGCTGATTAGAATATCAATATAACAATTTGAATTTAAAGTTGGAGACGAAAAAAAACTAAATTTATGATTTTTTGCTTTATATCAAGAGATTCACAGCAAATTCCTTTATTTCTCAAAGGCCAGTTGAAAGCATACCCTACGCGGACCCTAGTTTGGAGATCCCTGGTTTAGAACGTCGGTCAAGCAATCTAGATAAAAATCTTGTGGCTTCTGTTAAGTTATTTCAATCTGGGTTTTTGGAATAAGACGTTTTTCTTCAAAGATAACGTACAATGTGGTCTTGTAGGTATAGGAGAACCATTCAGAAATATTAGAGACAACTTAGAATAAAAGTTATTTAGTTATTTTTGAATTTATTAACTTCATGACCAGAGATGGAGGTGGATTTGAAACTGCAAGGAACGGAATGGCATGAAGGAATCTTCACAAATGAAGAGTGTTGGTGTATCAATCTACAAAATTGAATTGGAATGTATAATTAGTAACAGTAGTGAAATTCTCATTAGATTCTGATTCCAAAATTACGTTACTAATTCCCTTTGCAATGACTGCATAAAAAATAAGTTCCAAATGTTTGAGAAAAGCTAATTTTAAATGTTTAAAGTAAAATAAAATAATTTTTCACGCGACCTTATATCCAACTACCAATCAGATGCCTTAGAAAGAGGTGGTTAGCAGACATAGTTTAAATTATTCGTTTTATGAGGATCGGTCAAGAAAGAAATATTCAATTATACCGACGTTCCGACAGAGTTTCCTGTCTTATTAAGGCTTTAATATACATATAGTCCGTAAATGTGGAAATAGAATTTTTAGTGGAACTTAGAAATTCTTTTTCCAAATCTTCAAGATTGGCCTTGATAAAGGCAGGAAACTCTGTCGAAACGTTGGCGTAATTGATTGCTTCTTTCTTCACTGATTCTCGCCAAATTTCTTCATTACATAAAATTCAAAAATGTTACTTCTACATGTCCGTCTTTCTGGCTGGAATATTAGTTATAAAGTTTATATATATTATGTATATATATGCAGATAGAGCGCTGCCAGACAGAAACAAAGAGAATCATTATTGTTAGAATACTATTTTTGTAGCTGGAACAGGACGTCGCAATATACAAATGGCTGTAGGAGTAATATATATGCAACGATTTAATATTGCTTTTTATTACAATATGTCCGACAAAAATATTATTGACATATAAATGTTTTTTTGAAACTACATTTTTGATACACCAATGGTGACTGCTGTTGAAAATCGTAAACATTAAAAAACGTGCGCCCCTTTGAATAATTTTAGTTAATTTAATTTAGAACATTATTACATACATCATGAAAGCCGTCAATTACTAGAACGGTACTTAAATTTTTTTAAAATTTTTTTGTCAAATTGAAATCACAAATAATCAGTTTATTGAAGCAAAAAAAAAATTTAATTTTGTCAGCCATGTTGATGAATGACTATGAATATGTATGAAGTTCTTAATTGTATTATCAATGGAGAGACAATACGTGATCAAAGCTAGCCGGGCAAATATTAGATTAAAATTAGTTAACTAAGGTAAACAACACGCATGTTCTAGAACATTCAAAGGGATTTGAAATATAGCTTTTTGATTCAATAAATTTATTCACTTAATAAAGGTATGTACAAGAGATATAGCTAATTGAACTGAGATGAAATAAATGTATTGCAGATATATTCATTGCATTTTAGTTTATCTCTGTGCAATTTTTCTATCAGATATTTTGTTCTGATTTTGGTCGGTTTGTCAATCGAGAATTAGATGAGTGACTGTTCTTCAGGTTTTAGTCAAGCGCTCTAGTTTAGGATTTTCCAAAATTAGTGATATTGCCATCGTGGAGGGGTGGGCGTTGAGAATGGCAGATCTACGTAGGCAATGGCGGTGGGGTTGAATCAAAGTATGGGTTGTACAAGGGATTCAGCGTGATGTACATTCCTATGAGACATTCTTTGTAAGATAAGTTTCAAGCGGCCGGGTCGTGAATTGTGTGAATTATAATTGGGTTATGCAAAAGGATAAGCCTTATGACTGACTATGAGCCTTTCTTTACAAGAGAAGTTTACAGAAACCGGGCCGTGAATTTTGCGAATTATAGCCCAATTATCCGATAGTTTTGTATTTAATGATCCTTTCATTATTATTATTATTATTATATTATTGGATGCCCAATATGCTTATAACTACCCCCAATGGTAGGCGTCCTGCCCAAGCATGTCCAGTCAATACACCTACCAGGACTCTCAAGTGTAACCAACTGAGGGAGAGAATATGTCAGGTCTAATAAATGTTTTAGCCGGAGACAACCCTCATGCTTCTCCAGTGCTTCTCTAAATTCCTATTGCACCATTGTTTAACTATTCTGTCGCAAAACTGCTTAGTGACTAAGGTGGTTCGGAACTAAAAAACGGTAATGTGGATCCCACTTTATTCAACTCGATCGCCCGAGTACCAGAAAAGCACCATTCTGCACTTCGAGAAGTCTTCTTCTACATTCAGCCATAAACGTGAAACTCCAACAACACAGCCGCAGTTTGACTATCAGATATCCTCACCTTTTTAACTTCTTCGTGCCACTCTTCCACATACAATAGCATTCAATGATACTAATGATCTCAGCCTGGAAAACAATGGCCATACCTTCTTAAACCACAGATCTTCTAATGTTCAACTCCTCCAGCCAAACTCCTACTCCAGGACAGACCAGTTTCCTTCTGTCTGAAGCCATCAGACAGAACAGCAAATAATGCCATTATTTTTTTCCATTAGCCTTTTGAAGCTACATTGTTTACATAGAAACTATAGCTAGACGACATGATTGAAATGTATTTTAGATTGCTTCTAGCTTCTCTAGTGACAAGCAGATAACAATGATGTCTGCGCATTAAAATTATTTAAATATTTTAATTCGTATTCTATAACGTCGAACTTTACGGATTACAGATCATAAATATCCGGATCCAAAAATTATTGTTGTGTTTCAATAATACTGCTTTTTACATGAGTATACATTTACAATTGGATATATGGATTTTAGGTGATTATACACTTTATAATGGATGGGAGAAGGAGAGAGAATTAAGGTGAATGGATTTAGGAATGTGATAAGAAATAAACTAGATTATATACTGAACACTGTATACTAAATAGAATACACAAACTGCAAGGACTTTACAGTTTAATAGAAGTTGGGTAGCGAGAGAATAATAAAGAGACAGACTGGCTGAGTAATAAGATGGTATTAGATAGGTTGCTGGCTGGTTGTACTGTTGTAAACTGTCCCGAACTGTTCTGCTGTCTCCCTCTCTCTATATATATAAATCGAATTCTCCTTCCCTAGTGGCCTAGGTGAAGAGTAACTAACGTTTGATACATTTTATGTCTGCTTCTTCGCTCTTCGGATTTTATGAATCTTTAATGATTCAGATCCCCATTACATCGGTCCAAATCATTAAAGATCCCATAGGGTCCCATTACAATTTTATTATATACCTACCTATTAAATTTTCCAGAGTCTTCCAGTGCTTACTAATAGTAAAATAGTAAAAAAGATTTAAGTTCGATTAAATATTATCAGAAGTGTAAAATGTATTACAAACAATTAATCCGGGGTGATTTAGTAATGTTGCTGACAGAAATAGAGCTGAACATAAATTAATTGAGAGCAACAGATTCACCGTGCTCATTAGGAAGATCATTCAATGATATTTTAATAACATCCTTCATTATCTAAAGTTTTCCTATTGTAATGCAGATTATATTACTTTTATTATTGTAATAAATAATTTTATATTTTCAAAATTCAAGGTGTTTTATTTATAGTTTTTACAAAAAAGAAGTATAAAGTAGGTATATAAATATTTAAAACATGGCAACAGCAGTTTGTGGTCATTCATAGAAAAAAAAATCATAAAAAGAAAATACAAAATAAATACATAAAAAAAAAATAATCAATTTTTATTACAGAAAATTAAAAAAAAGAGGGAAATAAGGAAGAAAAAAAAAAATTAAAAATTCCTGAAATTAAAACAAACTAATGAAATATTTAAAAAATAAAATAAAAAGAAATAAACTTATATACGTTTAAAGAAAGAAAGAACTGATTACATTGAAGTAATGAGCATGAAGGATTGGATGCCAATTAATAGAGATTCGCAACCCCTTCAAATCTGTCTATCCACGCCTCACGAGTGTAGAAAATCTAAGGACAACAAGCCACTTGGCCAATTAAGTAATGTAATATTATTATGAAATATTCTAAGTTCTGAATTCTCCATCCACCAAGCAAATTGAGGAAAATTCTGAAGAATACAGCGTTTTAAAAATATTTACAACAGCTACGTAAATGTATAGTAGATTGTAGATTGTTGAAGGGTATTTTTGCATTGCGACCTGAAAGATATATCGTGCCCCTCGGAGCCTTCTCTAATGCATAGTCGGCCTCCAAGCAGCGTTCTCTAGCTACAGACAATACTGCCCATCACCGGACAGTGAGTTTTAGAGGCTCTTAGGGAGAAAAAAATCTAAGGGCAGCATGCTGGATTCGAACCCGGGCCCTCCGCGTTGCTAGTCTAGCGCGCTACCACTGAGCTAATCCCTTCCTTCTCCCTTGGCTTACGCCAATTATCTAGAGACGGAGACCCTAGTTTTGTATACTGTGTTTGTCCTTGTCTGTAAAGCGTAGATTGTATGTAGTTTATTGTGTACTGTTCTGATGAAGTGCATGGAGTAACTGAGCTGTGGTAACCCGTGGGATCGCTACTCTCCAAGTAATTGCATGCAACATATACCCCTTGCGGGCAAAATGTATAGTAAAACAGCTGTACTTTATAGGTAATAACGGCTAACCATGTCTTTAGTCACTGCCAGTTTTGCAGCAAGTGCACGAATATTTGTGGTTGCATTCGGATACGACAGCTTCCCGTAAAGCTTCATCTACATCACATGATAGTTGCCCTGAACCTGTCTTTCTTTCTAAGATCACATCACCATTATTATTACATTTTTGAAACCAACGGGTGAGCATTACGCTGATCAAGGACATCTTTTTGAAGGAAGACTATTTGAAGAAGACATAATATGTATAGAATTACGCTATAGAGTCTCGGAATTAATATAATATCGTGTTTGTAAACATCAGACTTAGGTGGATGGGTTTTAAAGTCCATGAGAGAAACGGTCATTTCTTTTCTTTTTTTTTCAAAGCTCCTCATTATTTCAAATTTTTAAAAGAAAAAAACTAGAAGGCAAATTAATTTTGAAATGTGGTATTATTATTGGTTGGCAATAATCCAAGTGCATGACTGAAGTTCAGCTAAATTAAAACGAGCAAAGGTTATGTTTACCTCTTCTTGTTATCCAGTAATAATGCTATAAATATATTCCACTTTTAACTTATGCATGCTTTTATGATTTGTAAATTTATGTTTTTTTTTTAAATGGAAACCAAAATAACTTTTTAAGTGATACTGTACATAAAATTAATAAAAAAAATTAAAAACATTCACTCGGCTCGTACTGTGATTTACAAAGTTATAATTGATAAATATTCTTGAGACTTATGATTTTTGCTGAATATTTAGCAAAAGTAACACTTTTGAGACAAAAGTGACAGTTCTGTCTACATACAGTTTGTTAAACCAAGTTGTTAATGAAAACCGTTGATGTCTTTAATAGAAAAAATCGCAAAAAAAGATCAATGAAGTCGTTAAACCTTAAAAATATAAACAGTTTTTTATAATTTAAACTTAATGAAAATAATTCCCAAAACATTACCTTCACTCTTCGTCGCATTACTCTTCCTTTCTTCTTCTTCCTTTGGCTCTACAGCCCTTGCAGGGCCTTGGCCTCCTTTAGCAGACTGTCCCAACCATCTCTGTCTGCGGCTTTCCTTCTCCACTGTCTGACGCCCATCTTCATCAGATCCGCCTCCACATCCTGCAGCCAACGTAACCTTGGCCGGCCTCTAGGTCTTCTACCTCCTGGGTGCCCTTCATAGACCTTTCGAGGGGTTCTTTCTACACTCATCCTGTGGAGGTGTCCCAACCAGCGCAACCTTCCGACTTTTATTGCAGCCACAAGCGTCTCTATTCCATAGAGCTGATACAATTCAGCGTTTTTACGTGGACGGAACACTCCGCCCTCAACTACTGGGCCATAAATACATCGCAAAACTTTCCTCTCCCAGCAGTTCAATCTCTGCTCGTCTGATGCCGTCAACACCCATGCCTCCGAGCCGTATAACAATACCGGCCTGAGAACTGTCTTATATATGGTGACTTTCGTTTGTCTGGAGACTTGCTTATTTCGGAGCGTACTTCTAATCGCCCCCAGACATCTGTTAGCTACCGAGATTCTGCTACTAATGTCCTCGCCCATCTCATTCTTGGACGTGAGTGTAGCTGCTAAATATTTAAATTTCCTCACTCCCTCGAAACGGTGTGACCCGACTAGCAGATCCCCAAATCTCCTTGTTCTCCTGGTAGTCACCATATATTTTGTTTTCTCGGTGTTGATCTGCAGACAATAAGTGGCTGCACCCTCTTCCAATTCCATAAGAGCGCTTTTTGTTGCGGCTGCTGATCTTGATATAAGCGCCACATCGTCCGCATAGGCTAGGTGCTGCACTACTCGGTTAAAAATAGTGCCTCCTGGATTTATGTTTACTTTTCTCATAACCATTTCTAGGACCAGATTAAAAAGAACCGGTGATAACGGATCACCTTGTCTAAGTCCTACATTAACATAAAATTCCTGGGAGGTTTCACCTTGGACAGCTACCTTGGCCACTGTATGCGCTAGCGTCATCTTCACCAGCCTGGTCACCTTTGCCGGAATATTCAGACTTTTCATAGCTTCAATGAGCCCAAAGTGTGAAATAGAGTCGTAGGCCATACTCTTCCTTTACTGCAACTTAATTCCCTTACCAGTGGCCAAGTTGCTTGCTATGTTGGCCTTTACTTAAACCGAAGACTTACCTAGGAATCCTCATACATGACATAAAAGAATAGAATTAAACAGACGCTTTCGACAACTTAAAAGACTACTGGACCACAGATCTAAACTCTCTCTCAAGACAACAAAAGACTAATTTATAAATCTATTTTAAAGCCTATCTGGGCGTACGGAATAGAACTATTATGGGATTCAACCAAACGCTCAAATTTTCAAAAGTCTACAATCCCTACAATCCAGAATCCTCCGTAACATTGTAAACGCTCCTTTTTACGTCTTCAACCTAACCATACAGTCTGACCTTAATATACCTTTCCATTGCTCAAGTCGCACAAACCCAGTACAGGAAATTCCATATTAACCTACAGTCTCACACAAATAACTTCCTCAACCTGCACCTCAACGAACACCTTCCTCACACCTACCTTCCAGAACACTTCCTAATAACACTCATAGACGTCTTAAAAGACAAGGCCTCGTTATTTCATCTCAAGTGAAGAGTGTGATCAGTATCTTTGTGTCCATGGAGTGTTAACCAGGGTAGCTTCTCCATTCATTATGCACGAGGCTAATTCAATAAATAACGATACAAATCGCTGTAGCTCAAAAACGAAACAATACAAAACTTTGATTTCAACATAGTTCCTGCTGGCATTTATATACTTGCCCCATCGTTCTTCTAATTTGTGTATGCCTCTGGCATAAAATTCTTTGGGTTGATCTCGAAGCCACTTTTGCATCTGATTTTTAACTTCTTCATTGGATTGAAAATGTTTCCCACGTACAGCCTCTTTAAGGGGTCCAAACAAATAGAAGTCCGATGGGGTGAGGCGAGGGCTGTAGGAGGGATGTGGAAGGATCTCCCACCCCACTTTTTTGAAGTTTTTCTGTGCTATGTGTGGGCGCGCATTGTCATGAAGCAAAATCACGCCTTTAGTCAAGAGTCCACAATGTTTCGTTCGAATGGCAGGCCTTACTTTGTGAGCATATCTCTGTAATACTGGCTGTTGTCATGAATTAACGCGTTAATACGAGATTCGAGGCAGGAAGTTGCAACTTCAACCGGCCGTCCACCTCGTTGCTCGTCACAGACACTTATACGGCCACTTTAAAATTGTTCTACCATTTGTAAATGTTCAAACCGTTCAAACAATTATTCCCATACACTTTTAACATTCTTTCGTGGATTTGTCTACCTTTGATACCCTCTCCAACTAAAAATCTAATCACTGAACGTTGTTCTTCCGAGGTTCAATGTTGAACGACTCGCCATCGTTAACTGAATACATTTGATGTTATGCTTACCAAATATTCTCGTACAGCTGATGAAAAACTAAGTACAAGGATGCCAACTTGACGTGCTAAAACTTGATTAAACAAACCGTTTCTGAGCAACAGCGATTTGTCTCGTTAATTATTGAATGACTCTCGCATTTATGTACTTTTGTAATTGTTGTGGTGTTTGGTTCCGCAGAGCTGGAAAACAACAGAGACATTTTCCATGATAGCTGCTTCATTTTGTGGTCATCGATGGGTTTCGGGCGTTCGCCCATCTTCATGATGCGTTTATCAGACAGTGTCTCAACACAGACTTGCACAGAGCAAATCTGTGTCATAATACTGTGTGACAAACGCATCCTGAAGATGGGCGAACGCCAGAAACCGGTAGATGACCACAAAATAAAACAGGCTATCACGGAAAATGTCTCTGATTCTTTTATAATTATTGTTACTTTAGCGCTGATTGTAGCATGAATAAAGATTAAACAAAAAAAAAAAATGTTGATACGACAATGGTCACAGGATGTTTTTTTATTTTTATTTTTAAAGAAAAAGAAATCCTTACGTGTCTACGTTTCGGGTTTTCATGGGTGGTACCCTACTTCAGGAGCTCTGCAAAATTTAATTTAGAAAAGATAGGTTATTTCAAGGTATTGTAAAGAAGAATAATTACATAGATTTACACAAATTTTTTTTTGTAACTTATTTTGTGTAAATCTATGTAAAATAAGTAAGGAATACTTTCTTATATGGGTGTGTGTGCTCGTGTGTCCGTGAGAGAGAGTGTACGTGAACAAAATTTTAAAAATAAAAAATTGCAGGAAGCTTCAAAAATTGATTACCTTAAAATTTGACACCGTAATGAATACGAAGACAAATTATTTCGGCGAATAATGCGTAAACCGGAAGTATGACGTTACGAACTCGTTACTTTACCGAGTTTGGAGAATTGTCTTGAAAAATTGCTTCAATGAATTTCTTTAAAATTGGCATGTTAACTACACTTAATCTATATAATAACATAATTTGAATTTGAAACATAATTTCGAAAACATTACTGATTAATGTGTAAAATGACATGGAAAGTCATACCAATGTCAAAGTGGTTCCAGCCAGCTGCTATCTTAACAAAGGATGGCAGTAATAAAAGAGCAATTTATAACCAGCGACCTAGCAGGCAGCCGTCTTCAAGACAGTGCCGGCCAAACAAACAACAAAGCCCTTTCAATACTTTACATCTAAGCAAGCACCGATAAGTTTGGCCACTGACCTAAATAAGGTCAGCAAACTACGAAGGTCGCACAAGGTCGCACACTAGGACAGATGTCTTGGTGTGAGTGTGGCCAACACCGATATATAAACTCTATCATATAAGTACAACGAGAGGATCATTATATCTTATACGACGGTACGAGCAAGTCCATATACACGAGCAGCAGTTTACGCGACTATACACAGTTTCATTTAAACTTATTATCTTTTAGTAGTGCATCTTAGTTCGTTTATTTTATCATTCTAATTTATTACTTATTTATCTTCTATTTATTCCTAAGTATTTTGCTAGTTATTAGTTACCATTTATACGTTAAAATTATTGTTAAAATACAGTTTATTTTTATAAAATCCGTATTAATAATTCGATGCACTAACTTCCAAAATCTCTCAACTAACTTCCGCCCTCTTCAACACATCTACTACACAACAAACTACATCAGGAATCACAACAAACGATTCCATTACAAATGAAACAAATAAAGCAGTTACATAAGGATGTAATGATGTAACATAAAGATTTACGTATATCTAATTTGAGAAGAGCGGAAATTTATAAGCACTTCTCCAATAATACATACATGTTATTGTATTAATAATACCATGTAGAAAAATAATAGTAATAACTTAGTAATTTAAATTTACATATTTTACAATTATTACTTCCTATTATAATGGAGTTGATGAGGAGAGAATTTGGGTTAGATTAATTAGACGGGATATGAAGACACTGTTATAATATGGCTATAAGTCTACACAAACTGCACTGGACTTGTAATGATTTTTATAGAATAAAAGGTGGGAGTAGAGATATGACACGTAGCGAAGTATATGGTTGAATGATAGATTGATATATGTCTAGATCTCTCACTCCCTTATATACAGATTCTCCCCACTCTAGCCTGCTTAAGTCAGAGAGTACGAGAGAGAGTCTGTTTTCTCTCGGTCGGGCTTGTGTTCTCTCCCTTGCCGTTACACTATAAAATGAGAGAAGAAAAATTAAGAGAAATATAATTAATTATTAATTATTAATTTCAACTTTAATAATTACTAAGAAGATCTTTTAAATGAAAAATGGCGTGAAAAAAAAAAGAAATTGTAAATAGTAAAAATGTAAATTTGCAATTCATCAACTTTACTCTTAGTTAAAATATTTGTGTGTGGGCACGATGGGGGGGTGAGTGAGGAGTAAATAAAGAAAACCACACAGTGCGCCAGATTGTTTGGAAATATATTAGTGAAGGAGTAAAGTGCTTACACAACAAGCACTTGTTTGGACTACAAACAGGAAAACCGCTGTCAGGATTTCCAATTAGTTTTGCTTCTTTTCTCTTTCCACTTTTGTTATGATAATTTATTTATTTATTTATTTATTTTTGATCCCTCACAGTTTATTCTGTGTTATGATGTTGAAAAATATCAAATAATGATGCAGGTCTGCTGTTTATATTGTTACATTGTAGTTTTTGTATTATGTAAAAAGAAAGTATCATTTACATTGAATATCATGTTTATTATCGATTGGTGCATAAATTTGTAAGCATTTCCTTTCTAATGGAAATTTGCCCAAAGAAGAAATATGTTTTATATTATATTATATTTTTTATCATTTTAAAGTCTGAAAGAATGGTTTTTGCCCATTCTTGTCGTTTTGAAATTTTACTTTCTCTTACAAATGTAAGAAGGATATAACGATTTTTAAATTGATATTTACCAGATATTTGAAATTATCTGGCAAATATCAATTCTATTCCATTAATAGTTTGTTCTGAGGTTCCTTGTATGTGTGTGCCTATGTGTGAAAAATAAAAATGGATGACGTAGGAAGCTCAAAGTTAATTTTCTGTTTTAATACGAGGTGATACCCAAAATTTTCGGGACTAAGTGTAGATACAAAAAATATTTAGACAATTTCAATTTGGCCTCTATCACCTTAAAAGTAGCCCCCTTGTGCATCGATACATCAGTTCTTGTCGATCTTTCAACTTCATTTATTATTAATAAATCTGGGTGCCTATCGGCCTGGGGACCTAAGCCAATATGGCTTTTATCCCCTCAATTCTCCCCCCCTTATCATCCCCCTAATTAATCTCTCCCGGTAGTCTGCCGGTTTGTCTACAATAACCTAAAATATCTTTTACCTTCAACCCTCCCAGGCAGTCCAGCGAGATTAATGCCGTTCCAAATGCACGAAACCTAGCACCAGCGAAACGGGGACACTGACGTACCAGGTACCCCGGAAGAGCTGCACTTTGTCCCTTCGGTATTAGGCCTTCTCCTACATTCTCCTACCAATTTTGAATTCCTCAACTTCACGATTCTGGAGAAGAGAAGAAAGTGTAGGGTGCCAAATTGGACGAGTACGATTGTTGAGAAGTGTCTTCTACATTGTTATACCTTAAAAAACCTTTTGCGCGTTTTGAATACCTTGTCCAGCAGCAGTATATTGTGTGATAGAGCAGCGAATTCCCTTTTTTTTAGTTTAGATCTTTTGCGACGAATTTACTCGCTCAGACGTCTCAGAATATTGTAACAAAAACTCACTATTGACGGTCTAGACCTGGGAGAAATATAACAATTTAGAAGAGCGCGGATGTTGAGAAAATTGTAACTATGGACTTCTCGCCTTTTCCCTAGAATGAAATGAAATTGAAGGATTGCCGATTTTTCTCCGTCGAAACTATTTAACGCGATACGCAGAAAGTGCATGACATAATCTTCGAGACAAAAAGAGAGCTTTACTACAGTGGAAAAAACAACGGGATCGGTGCGGAAGGGGCAACTTTGAAAAAGATGTTGGCGAAATGTGAATCGTTTAAAATTTTTTATATACGGCTGATTCTTGGAACTTTCTAATACCAGTTAGTATAACCAGAGATTCGAAACGAAGGGATCCAGTCAAATATCATCTTTAGTGGCCACTTCCTGACTAGTTTTCCATTTTTTCGCAATTTTCTCAGAACGGCCGGACTTCGTTCTTTAATTTAGTAAAAAGAAAAAAGAAATTAAAGTAATGCCTATAATTTCAGGCGGTCTTAACGTCCAACTACCAAATTAGATGTTAGGGACGGGGGCGGAAGCCCCTACTATACCATAAACATATTTAAATGAATAAAATTTAGCAGTGATACGCGGGACTCGAACTGGGTGCCTTTCACCAACCACTACACCAACATCTGCCCTTTCTTTAATTTAGTATAATTACTTTCTTCTTTTTTTTTTTTAAGGCGCGTCAACATCTGTGGTCGTTGGTGGCCGGAATCTTCTCATGCACTGCCGGCCTCCGGACAGTATTCTTTCGTTACAGACAACACTGTCCACACCGGACAGTGAGCTGTAGATGCTCCTAGGAAGAAAAAAATCTAAGGGTAGCACAGCTGGACTCAACCCGAGTCCTCCGCGTGGGAGTCCATTACGCTCATCACTTAGCAATTCCCTTAATAACTACTTCTATATAGGCATATAACTTTTTGAAACATTTCTCAGAGAAAAATGTTTTTTTGGAGCTTCTCTGAACTATCATTTCAGAACGGCTTAACAATCTATATTTATATTAAGAATGAATGAATACTTTGCTTGATGCACTTTCAAAATATGAATAATTTATCAACTAGGCCCATTTAATTGCAAACAGTGACAGGTCACCAGAAGTAAGACGAAGGACTCTTGCGGCAAACAGACGCATCTTAAAAAGTCAAAAAGTCTGAGGAGTCATAAAAAAATATAAATAAGGCCTTAATCCGCCTAATACCAGTCTACGATTCTGAAATCTCGGCCAGATAATAAAGATTTACTGGTATTTGAGAACAAGATTCTCTAACAAACGCATCTGGCAAGAATGGAGATAGCCAATGTGATGGATGCAAGTAATTATATTTATTTTAATTTGAAATAATCAAAATTATGAGAAAAATGCAAGCTCGTTTGCAAAAAGGGTAACCCAGGTAGAAGAGTACAGTTACAGGGCGAGTTCATGAACCTTCATAGCATTGTCTACCCCTTCTTGTCCAGGGGAAGATTTGAACGAACAATTAGAAGGCATTCCTTCAAGATAGTCTAACTGATAGTCGCTCTCTTAGAATCAGTGGCAGTTTGAGTTATAACATAAGAGTTTATTCCAACTAATTTCAGTAAATTAATAAGTATATTGCTGTGTTATTGAATAGCACTTAAATATCTTTAAGGAATATATTTAATTTAATCTACCAGTGTTTTCTTAATTATTCTTATTCATTCTCTCTCTTAAAACTTGCAAATACAAGCCCTTTTACTACACCGCTCGTGCTACACCAACTACTACTACAAACACACAACAACTCAACACACCAAATACATTTCAGCTATTTCCCTTTAAGTTATTGTCCGATTTGTTCGAAGTGCGGTGAATCTAAGATGAGTTAGACCCGGGTCTGGATTTTTTTATCTAGATCCGATTTATTGTTGTTTTTCTTTGGGATAGTTATATGGGTCCAGTGAGGCTTTGAATAGCGTAGAGTTTGGTCCCTCCACACAGACGAATAATAATAATTATAATAATAGACCTTGATCTGGATTTTTAATCTCTCTTACCGTAAAAGGAAGTATTAGGAAGTAAAAGGAATTAAATAACCTATTTATTGAGTTGAAGTATCCAAATGTATAAATCTAGGAAGGCTTTGCTAGGCGGGAAAAGTGGTAAGGATTGAAGAAGATGGTATTCTAAAGATTGCGTCTTTCATCTTTAAAGAAAGAACAAAACAAAATTGGAGAACCAAAGTAGCGTGGTTGATAGATACAGAAAATTATTCTAAGAGTATACTTGAAGTTACATAATAAATGAAATACAGTCGCCCAGAATAGATCTAATTGCGGGGAACCAGATTGAGGAGATCAGGATTCAGTAATGAATTATGAAGGCGTTACAGATGATTGCTAAAATTCCTTGTTTTTAAAGAACCATTTGTTATCTTTAGATCTGTAAGAATTGCAATAAAAGTTAAGTGAAGGTTCACACTTGATTTTTTTTGTTACGGGAATAATTCCGAAGTGACTTTTTGGGTGCCCACTCAGTCGGCTGCTAGGGCGGGGCTTAAGTTGGACGCCACTTCGTTTTTTTTCCTCTATAGATATATTAATATAAATATGTATATCTATTTCCGGGTAACGAAGAAATCCCACTCTTTAACGGAAAATCAGGTCGGATAATTAAGGAACAAAAAAAGGAAATGGAAGAGAAAAGAATGAATATGTATTATTTATTATCGTGGCCAGGGTGATGCGGTTTTGAAAAAAAAACGCTAGTTGGAAAAAAAATTAATTTCACAGAAAAAGAAAATTACTATATTGGATACCTTACTTCCAAAAGAAAGAAAATTTAAGTAAAATAAAAGTATACATATTTATTTATTAGCTTACAAACAGAAATCGCTTCTAAAAATTATAACCAAGAAAATATCAAAGAAAATAAAACTTAAAATCTTCTCAAACTAAAAATTAAGGAGCTCCTCAAATACAAATAATAATAATATGCTTTCGCCCTACGCTCACAATCATTTGTTCTACTCTTAAACGTTAAATCAATTTATTTATATAGAGATGTGTAATCGTTTTATATGTTGGGTATATATATCTCTGAAAATGTTATTACTTACTTAATTGTACAAATCTCTCCTCCAAATTTCAAGATGTACAATTAAACGGCCAAAACAAGTACTTTATACTTATTACCCACGCTATTTATTTCCTAGTTAGACGAAAACGTCATTAACAATCTTTGCTAATCCAAAGAAAATATTAGTGTTTAAATTTCCTACGTCTGTTGGTTGTTAGCCTGTATTTTACCCCCAAATTGTTTTAGAGTTACATTTATGAAGTTATATTTTCCTACTGAGGAGGTGATGCAGGCCCTCAAATACGTAATGGGTACTCACATACAGTTTTCCTTGTGTATACGCACTATATCTCCTTGTGCGCCGAGTGGCCACTCGTTCGTTGTCTGAGAGTTTTCCAGTCTGGTTTTCTGTTTCTTGCGAGGTGAGAAGTCTCCGTTGCCGTCGGCCTTGAGGTGGAATTAATTCAGGAAGCGATCACTTTAATTCCTAGGCCCGTCTTTCACTCTTCGCAACTCTCCGCCCACTAAAACCGCCTATTTGGCGAAGAATGGCGCACTGAAATTAATTGTCTGCAGATGGCTCATTCACCTGGCGGAGGAGAAAATTCACAAACGGCCTTGCCGTAACAGAGTCACAGACGTACTGACTCAAAAAGCTGTTCTTAATAAACACATACATACGCGCGGGGCGTTCTCTATTCTTTTACATACGAGACAATATTAAACTTTGACCGGCTATACAAACACACCTAAAAATAACTGTAGTTATACATTTGAAATTTATATTTCTAATTATTATATTCAATAACTATTTTTTTCAACTTCGTTACATTTTATTTAAGTAACTTTTTACTTTCTCTTTTTTTTTCCTTCCAACAGTGGGATTATGAGAAAATTTTTCCTCTAAAAACAATGAATAAATAAAGATATACTTTTTCACCTCTAGTCAAGTAACATTCATTAATTTAATTTCAAGAGATTAAAAGTAATTACAGTGTTGCCAGGTTTATATTATACAGGACTAAATTTTAATAAAAAAGAGAAAAAAAATAGCAAATATAATAATAAAGAAACTATAATTCACTATAATTTCATGAACTTTTTTTGATATTTGTTTCTATGCTTAAAATAAAATGCAATTTACCGAGGATTTTAAAATATTAATATTTATTTTCTTTAGTCAAAATATAGAAAGAATAAAAATGAAAATTTAAGAGATTACAACAATAAGTTTGTCAAATAAGAAAGAAACGAACTAATTACAGACTTACGAGTATATCTACAAACATAAATTAATAGATTACAAAATTAAAATTCGCATCTCTAATTCCTCACCCACCCCGCCAAAAATTTATGGCTTAGTTAAATTCACATAAAAACAATAATCCATTAAGACCAATAATCCAAAAAAAAAAAATGGCCGAACCTTAACATCCATTTTACAACATTTATTTGAAATATCTTACTAGGGAAAATTGATTTTTTGGGGGATTCTGGAGGAATAGTAGCGTTAAGCTTTCCTCTGAAGTACCACTTCAGTATACTGAATTATTCTACCACCTATTCAATATTAATATAAACCAGAATGATTTGGTAGAATTACAAATTTGAACAAAATCGGTAACTTTTTCTGAGCTTTTTTTGGAATTTTCTTGAAAACGACTATAACAAGTTCCTTTAAACTTGCAAAGAGACTGCAAAGAGACATAATGTATCTGTATGTAAATGGGATGCCTGTCAGTTAGATTAAAATTAAACTAAATTTAATTAAAAACAATATTGGTCTTGAGACAAAGAGCACTGTCAACAAGTATCACGAAGTTATACTTAAGCTAGTTTAAACTTGTTATATTTAGGCAAGTAAAGAACCACATTTAAGTATATATGCATGCGTGGATGGCGTGTGTGAATTATGAAAGGGTGTTTTATTTTATTTTTTTTTTTTTTTAATTTAAGGCGTCTCAACATCTGTGGTCATTTGCGCCCGGAGCCTTCTCAGTGCACTGCCGGCCTCCGGACAGTGTTCTCCCGTTACAGACAACACTGTCCAATCACCGGACAGTGAGCTGTAGGGGCTCCTAGGAAGAGAAAATCTAAGGGTAGCACGGCTGGATTCGAACCAGTGATCTCCGCGTTGTTAGTCCAGCACGCTACCACTGAGCTAATCCCTTCCCTCGGCTATGAAAGGTGAAATGCGAAATGTAATTGTTCAATAGATTGATTGTTTAACAAAATATTAATTATTTATCTATATTATTTTGCTATCATTCAGCTCGTATTTTATCATTTCTTGTCAGTGACTATTTCACAGCAGTCCACGGTTGACACAGCGTTATTTCGCTCTGTTATAAATAAATAAATATAATAGTAAGAAAGTATGGATAATTAATTATCAAGTAAATCTCCTTCAAAAAACTTAGTTTAAGTTACATATCCCCACGTGTTACATATTTTCATTTCTAAAGCATACAATATGCCCCTTTAAAGACCGAAACATGTGTTTTTTTTTTCCCCACTCAGGTACCAACATCTCTCTTAACCTAGTTAGGCCCTAATAAAAACATTTAAAGACCAGTGTATCAACTGAATTTGCTCTGTGCAAGACTATGTTATCACACTGTTTTGACAAAAAGCATCCTGATGATAGGCGAACGCGGGACCCGAAACCGGTTGATGACCACAAAAAGAAGCAAGCTATCATGGAAAATATCTCTGATGCTTTCCAGCTCTGCGGAACTAACCACAACAATCACTCAGGTATACATTATAATCAGGTATACGTCTTCCATTTTTTTTTTTATGGCATCAAAAATACCTATATAATATAAACAAAATAAAATTAAAGAATTTAAATTAAGCCTTTAAGGGAAAGTATTTGAGGGTCCTTCATCCGATATTTTGTTTTATTTATTATTTTAACAACTTTATTAACATAAATTTTTAAAAATCTATTTTGTTGCTTAAATAAAACAATAAAAATTCACTTAAATTACTTTTTTATATTAAGATGCTCCGATAATGGCTATGTTTATCCGGTGCTTTGTTTATCCAGTATGTTAAATTTAATGTATTAATTTTTCTATGTGGAGCACATACTTGTAAATAAATTCTGTCTTATTATGATTACTTCTGACAGACATTTTTTTTGTTAATCATTTTTTTTTTTTACCTTTAAATCAATTTAACGTGATTTAAATACCAGAAAAAAGCATGATGTTATTAAACAATGTACTAGAAATCTGTTGAATCTAATTTTCACTTTTTCATTAGAAACGTTCCCGAATTGTTCATCTCTTAAATATTTTTACATAATTTTGAAATAGTTGTAACAGTTTAGATATACAGCTGTATATACGTATATAAAAACAATTAATCTCTAGTTATATATATATATATATGACAAGAGATTAACTGTTTTTAGATTCTGGTTAACTTGCCAGCAAGTGCCCCTTACTCTCTTTTAAATAAATTACTACATAGAGGTTAAAAATTATGGAAGGTCAAGTTAAATAAAGTATACTTCCTACATTTTCTTCGATTGAGTTTAATCAGAATGTTAGTGGAGGAGGTTAAAATATTTTGCAGTGCACATATCTAAATTGGAGACGCACTTGGCGAAAGCATTATATTAAAATTAATATAACGTAATAGCTTTTTTACGAAAACTTTTTTATTCAACTAAATATTATGAATTCCATGGAGAAATTATTTGTGGGTGTTAAACATCAATTTTATTTTCTTCCATAATGTAATAGGATTCGAAGAGAGGGATCTAAAGCAGAGAGAGAGAGACACATACACACACACAAATTGGGAGTCTCACTCATTACTTAGGCCAGACTAGAGTAGGAGACTCTGTTTAAGTACAGCTGCGTTACCCACCCAGAGGAAAGTCTTTCAACAGTTCATACAGCAGTCACAACGCACAACAACCTTTGAAGAAAGGGATCTAAAGCAGAGATAGAGAGACACACAAAAATTGGGAGTATCACTCACTATTTAGGTCAGACTAGAGTGGGAGACTCTAAATACAGCTGCGCTAGCCATATAGAGGACATTCTTGCAACAGTTTATACAGCAATTACAACGCGTCAGCAACCAACTACTATCCTTCTTTTCATTCACTCTAAATCTCTCACTACCAATTTCTATATTCGTGAAAAATCCTGGCAGTTTGTGTTACTACTTGATTATACAGTGTTCAGCATTATTTCCAGTTTATTTATCTTACAAAACCAATTCTCTCCTTCTCATACCCATTGTACAATGGTATAAATGGCCAAATACAAAATGGCGGATCTTGCATTACTGGCTAATTCTCTTTTGCTTTTTTTGTTTTTTAACAATGGAAGGAAAATTCTAAGTTTTTTTCTTTATAACTCACATTAATTATATAAAACAGTAAATATTCTGTTAGAAATCACTTGACTTTTTGCATTTTTTTATAAAAAATTTATTGCACAATTTGATAATTATAAAATACCTACGGAGGGAAAGTTAGTAAAACAATGCTAAACTAGTTTTTCCTTTGAAATAATTACTACCTACCTACCTACCCTCTTGGCGCTACGGCCCTACAAGAGTCTGGACCTCCTCCACAATCCTACTCCACTCTTCTCTTTCCTGGGCAAGTCTTCTCCATCTTCTCACTCCCATTCTCTTCAATAATTCTTCCACATCTCCCAGCCATCTCAATCGGGGACGTCCTTTTCTACGGCTCCCTCCCGGTTTTCCTTCCAACAGCTTTTTTGGAATCCTGCCTTCGAACATTTGTCCCACATGCCCAGCCATCTCAGCTGGTTTTTCCTCACAAAGGCTACAAAGTCTGGTTCATTATACATTTGACGGAGCTCAGCGTTCTTTCTTATCCTCCAGCTCCCATTTTCACAGACAGGTCCATATATTCTTCTGAGTAACTTCCTTTCCCATATATTTAGCATTCTCTCAACAGGTTTCACAACCATATGTGACCACAGATTATGATTGTTTTATAAATAAGGACCTTCGCTCTGTTTGTCACACCTCTAAACTTTAGCGGTTTTAGAAGTGCGAAATAGCACTTGTTCCCGGAAGCCAATCTGGCCTTAATCTCTTCAGAGGTTTCATTCTTTTCTGTTACGAGAGCTCCTAAATATTTGAACTGAATGACTGTCTTGAATTCATGGATTCCAAAACACACACTTTCTTCTATTCTTTCGGAATTTCTTGTTGTCCTCATATACACAGTCTTTTCATCATTTATTTGTAACCCTAATTTAGTTGCAGTCCTTTCAAATTCCTCAAAAGCCCCTGCTAGCAATCTCTTCTTGAGCGAGCTGATACCAACACATCATCTGCGTATGCAAGATGTTGTGACATCCTTTTATAAATAATACCATTTGCATTTGTACGAATTGCTCTAATTGCGTATTCGAGTGCTAGATTAAAAAGTGTGGGGGACAGAGGATCACCGTGTCTTAGACCGTCTGTGACTGCAAACTTCTCCGACAGCCTTCCCTGAGAAAAATCAAGTTATTTCTAGCATATATTTACTGCTTTATAAAATTAACGTGGGTTATAAAGAAAAAACTCTGAACTTTCATTCCATTATTGAAAAAGAAAAGCAAAGCAAAATTAGGCGATACCAAGATCCAATGTAAATCCGCCATTCTGTATTTTGCCGTTTATACTGATGGGACAAAATAAAATTGATGTTAAACACCCACAAAAATTTCTCAAAGGAATTCACAAGGGAAAACCTTCTTTTGTTTTGACCTGGAGTTTGTAGTAGCTATTCATTATATTGTCCTTAATTTTATGTATGTGGCGCAGTGCACGAAGTATTGTAAGTTTACTTTTTTTTTTTCTTTTTTTTTTTTATTAATTTAAGGGGTCTCAACATCTGTGGTCATTTGCGCCCGGAGTCTTCTCGGTGCACTGCCGGCCTCCGGGCAGTGTTCTCCCGATACAGACAACACTGTCCATCACCGACAGTGAGCTGTAGGTGCTCCTAGAAGAGAAAATCTACGGGTAGCACGGCTGGATTCGAACCCGTGATCTCCGCGTTGCTAGTCCAGCCCGCTACCACTGAGCTAATCCCTTCCCTAAGTTTACTTTAAAGATGGTTGTATTCTAAACAATGTTGAAGATTGTAAGTAATGTATGGTAAATTCAAAGGAACAATCTGTATTCCTGTAAGAATAATCCCAAGTAAGGTCAAAAGGTTGAGAAATTCTTCAAGTTGGTGAAAGATTAAAAAATTCTGCTCGAGAAATATATTTTGAGAACTGTTAGGAATCATCTTAGCGTAGATCGTTTAGCAACTCTTATTACACAACTTCCAGGCTTATTTACAATTTTAAGTGTCACTTCAAACTGATATTGCTAATCGCTTGCAGATTTTATTCAACCATAATTCCAAAAACCGGATGAGGACTTCAGGGATCTCACATCACAGGCAACAAACTAGAATAACAATTATGGTATGTAAATACTTCCACACTTAATATAATACACATGGGAATTCCAGAGGTTGTTGAACTGTGTAATTATTTAAGTTTCATAAACAAATTATGGTTCACCATTACAAATGGCCACAGACATTTACACCTTGTACACTTTAACGAAGAAAACTACATTATTCTAACGACGCCTATATGTTTAATTCAAACACCCAAGAGAAATGGATATTTTATGCCGCAGTGAATTTGTTTTTATAGCTATCCTCTCTAGATATCTAACTTGATGCACGATTATTTATACATAATATAAGCGTATTTAAATTTAACATATTGCATAAAAGAAGACAAATTGAATTTCCAGTATTCATTGCAATATTTAGTTTTACTTTGGCAAAAACATAAACCACCTCGGACATTGAAATATTGAATACTATCGTTTAGGATATAACCAATAACGGCCCTCATGGGAGATTAGCGACATGGAACATTGGGTTTTACAATATCACTCTAAATCATAAAAGTTCCTAACTCACTTGTCAAAATATTAGAACAGCAGTTAATTTTACAATGGTACAATAAAAATATATCAAATAAAAATTGTTAACAAAGTTTATCTTTTATTTTGTTTAAAATATTTTACAGTTACTTTTTTTTTATAAAATTAATATGTATTTGAATAAGTTTGTTTGTATGCGTCCGCTTATTGTGTGTGAATAGTATGCGAAAATATTTCAAAATCGGAAAAAAACGCAGTCTGGAATTGATATTGTTTTCTGACAAGACTGCAATTCAACTGTAAGATTCTATCAAAATTCTTCACCTGCAAATGCGGTTTTACTGCTAGAAGATTGTTTTCAGATTTTTACTCTTTTCTCTAAAATGCCCATTAAGTTCCGTTAACAACTCGTATTTTATCCTTTCAACTTAATATAAATAAGTTCCTTTAACATCAAGTTCCTTTAAACTTGATATATCATGTTATACACAAAATTAAGTCACAATTAAGTCAACAAATTAAATCACATATTATTATTTTCCCTAACTGTTTTGGGAGGAAGTATTGTGGTTGTGTCAAATTTTCTATATTGAATTTACACCAGAAGCTCGTATGTTTTAAAGTCCCGAGAGTAATAGAATAATATTTTTAATGAAAAGGCTTTAAGTATGTGTCTGTGTCTGTATGTTTTTGCCTTGTGAAGCAGGAAGCTCAAATATAGATACCTTAGAAATAGCGAATTTACTGAAATGTGTTATAGATTGTTGTGATGGTTGGTTCCGCAGAGCTGGAAAACATCAGAGACATTTTCCATGGTAGCCTGCTTCATTTTGTGGTCATCGACCGGTTTCGGACGTTCGCCCACTTCAGGATGCGTTTTGTCAGACAGTGGATAACACTGACTTGCACAGAGCAAATTCAGTTTATACACTCAATTGTTATGTTATTTATACATTCAATTAAGTATATTTAATTGAGTATAAACATTATATTATGTTTTTACTCAATTTTTATTGATATTTATACACTCAATTAACATCATACACTTGAGTGTATAAACTGAATTTGCTCTGTGCAAATCTGTGCTATCACACTATCTGGACAAAACGCATCCTGAAGATGGGCGAACGCCTGAAACCGGTCGATGACCACAAAATGAAGCAGGCTACGACGGAAAATGTCTCTGATGTTTTATAGATTTTTCACAATATTTCTCTCAATGTTGAAGAGCGGAATATCCTGGATAATCGGAAAAATAATTTTAGATAGATGGAGAAGATATTTTGAACATTTGCTGAACCCTTTCGAAAACATTTATCACGCAGAAACCGAGGACGCGCAGAATACCAGCAGCAGCAGTTCTACCTAGGAGAAAAAGATAATGTGGATGACGATAAGGTACTGCCGGACAAAATGGAAATAGCAGAAATAATGATATCCTTAAACAACAATAAAGTTCCAGGCCTTGATAGTATATTTGCAGAGAAGCTGAAATATGGTGGAAAACGATGTAGTTGAATATGTATATCATTTGGTGTGGGATATTTAGACAAACGAGAGAATGCCAGAAGAATGTGAAGAAGCCATATTATACCCAATTTTCATGAAAGGAGACGGGTTAACATTTGGAAATTATGGAGGGATTGCTTTATTCTCTATTGTCTACAAGTTCTGTCTATTCTATAATGAAAAGGCTAATAACTCGGATGCACACAATTGTAGATGAATATAATTGAAAGGTTCTGTGATAGATATCTGGAGCGTGTGGCTTAACTATAAACTGCCTGGTCTATATAAAAAAAATTACCGTTATAACAAAGTATAAAATACCATTACAACACCCGTGCAATGTTATGACAATTTAACATTTGGTAAAAATGATCTATCAAGTTTCCACGGCCATTTTCATGAAAAACATTTGAGTTTTCGGGTTGAGATCGTGTCATTGGTTTGCTAAAAACCGACGTTTCTTGCCCATGTTGCAATGAGCCTCTTCAGGTCGTTACACCCTGGAAGCCAATAAGGCCAAAGGATCAAGGTGTAACGATCCTGAAGAGGTCATTACAACATGTCGAAACGTTAGGTTTTAGCAAACAACTGACGCGGTCCCAACCCGGAAACTCAAGTGTTTATCATTCGGTAAAAATGCCAAGTTCAAAGAAAATTTGCCCATTAGAAATGTGAAAATTGCAGTAACAGAAAATCTAGTTTGGGTACCAGATCTTATAGGTAACTTGAGAAATGAGAAGATGAAGGTTAGCCAAATTCTACGCCTCTCTCCCTTTCATTAGTTCCGAGCCTACTGTTCGGGACTGGCTTTCGGCACATGTCTGTCAAGCTTCCAGACATGCACAGCTTCACAGCTTCAACCCTATGGATGAACTCATTAGTATGTCGTCAGTCTAAGACGCTCATTGGGGGGGGGAGCAGTGCTGTTGTTGCTGTCAAGGACCTCTCCTAGGCTCCTGGTTGGATCTTTTATTGGCATTTAAGAAGATACCGTAATGAGACTCATGCCTCTTTTCATAGAGTTTGTCAGATGGGAGAAAGAAACACCTATTTACCTTGTGACAGATTACTTTGAGGTTGTGAGGAAATTTAGGTTCAAAACCTTTGGTCAAAACAGGATGATTGTGGAAGAGCTTAGTCTACTTCCATTTAAAGTTATTATCCAATTTGTTTTTGGACTGTTGTATATATTGGATGGATTAATCCAGAGTCTGGATTTTTGTACCAGATCCGGTCTGTTGTTGTTCTCTATTCATTGATGAACAATAATAAGATGAATAAAAAGTCTGTGTTCTTAATTCATATATTTTAACAATTATAATAATATAATAATAATAATAATAAAATAATAATCATAATAAATAATAAAATAAAAGAAATAGATTTTAAACCCGTTTCCATGACGAACCTGTCCTATTGTCTCTGAAATACGTAGTATATACTCCTGTTTCGCTATATTTAGAACACATTAACTATTCTCCCAACTTAGATAGAAGAAAATAAATAAATAATATGAGAGAAGTAAGAAAGAATGGAAGTTTTGACAGAGGATCCTTAAACTTCTTGAACCTGCAGTCCAAGGTTTGGAAAAAACTTATAATTTTTAGTTAAAAATATTTTAAAAATGAAAAATAATTCTAACTATAAATTTAAAGGAGTAAGGATTAAAGGTAGTACTCTAAACAAATTTTAATTGCTCATGTTTATCAGAATACGAAAGGATATTAAGTCTTTGATTTCATATCACATGCATAGTATTACTTGGGTTTGTAATAGATTGTAGCAATCAGTGCGTATTCTCAGAAATCTTTAGCTATACCCAAAATTTCCACAAAAAAAAATACTTAACATCGGCTACCTTGAACTTATTACTCCGGAGCTTTTCGTTCATTGATTATATAACGAAACATTTTGATTTTTTCTTATTTGCTTTAAGTGGAAGTATTGCAATCGTATCAAATTTTCAAAATTGAGTTTTCACCAGAAATGTATGTTTTGAGGTCCCCTGAAATCGAAAAAAATTTTTTGTCTGTCTGTCCTTATGTAGAGGTATAGACCTGTTCTTGTTTCCGCCATAGGAAGTAGTCCAGAGGTGTCAAATCCGGGGAACGAGTGGGCCAATGAATCGTCGTCCCACGAGTCATTGTAACACGCCCTTATTTTTTTTTTTTTTTTTTTTATTTCTTCTCAAACTTATACCATTTCTAGACATCAGTTTATGTGAATCGTGCCGAAATTATATCTCTAACTGAACTAAAACAGAGAATAATAGATGAATGCAACTCAGTTGAAGTCGAATCCGTTTCTTTCGCCCGTACGTGGCAAATAAGAGTAGATCTATGCCTCTCTGATAGTGGACGCCAGTTCGAGCGACATCTCTAATATGTTTCTTTTTTGTATTTTGAAAGGTACACATCAATGGTCCTTTGAACCTAAACTACATTAAATAGACACTTTACTCTATATTATTGGCACGAATGAACTCTAATAAAAAAAATAAAAAAAAACTAACAAAATAGATACAATCCTAACCTTTTTATTTCAATTTAACGCTACTCTACTCTTTTACTTTGCTAAATCATTAGCACAGTCATAATTATATTATTTTCTTAATTCTGAGTGGTAATATTTACATTTATCCTTATAAAAAAAAAAACATGCATTCTTATAAATACATTCATTCCTATAAACGCATTCATCCTTATAAATACATTCGTACGTATAAATGCATTTTTTTTTTTTTAGGTGTAAGTTTGTTTGAAAATATAATTTTTTTTTAATAAAAAAAAGAAAATTAAGTAATGCACCTTAAAAAAAAAATCGTACCTAATATTATTTATTAAGCGTTCCACGTGCGGAGATTAATAAACGTGTTTACAATCATAACTCGGAAAATATTGCTCACAGAAAAAAACTGTTCAAGTAAGTTTTACTTTAAAAGAAATTGAGAAATCTGTTTAAGTTAAAATAAAATATATATATATAAAACAAGAATAAGATAAAGTAATAGATATCAATAATGTTAAAATTACGTTTTGTAGAATAATAATTCAATTTCTACACCTAAATGGCTGTAACTTAAATACAACTGATTTGCGGGCACATGTTTTTATTAACTGTTTTGTTCATTTTGATGAATAGATTATATCCATTAAATAACAGTTCACAATTAATTTATAGGCTGTTTATAAACAAAATATCTTAAAAATGGATCGCAGGAAGCACATCTTTGAAATTCCTTCCAGGTGCCACCATCCCATTCTCTCACTCTAAGGTTTCGTGCAAAATTCAGACTATAGCTAAATATAAACTGACTGATGTTTTACTTACCTCTTAACAACAAGCAGTTTATTGTCGCACATCGGCTGTAACAAAAATAAAGAAATCGATTAATTAAAATAACAACTAAACTATCGCGATTATTTATTTTTTGAAATTTACAACAGTAACAACTATAAGCAAATAGGTATTAATGCAGTATTGGTAATTGATTTGTAGATTTTTAAATATTAATTAGTTCATAGGTCACGGGAATATCGGCACATTAAGCACGACGGTTATTTCCATGGACAAAACTTAGGTGAGAACTTGGGCTAAAGAATGAGTTGAATAGGCATGGAATAGGCTTTATAGCCTAGATGATGAAGGGACTGTTTAGGTCTGCACAGAGCCTAAGATAGGTATGCAGCAAGGCCAGTTGTAATATACACAGGATATTGGATTGCATGATAAGTAAGGGTCCAGCGTTTTGTGATCCCGAACAGTCCTACTCAGGCGATGTACAGTAGAGTTAGTGGAGAGCGATCTCTTTTTTAGAACGATTGTCACCCGTTCTTTGAGCTTAGAAGGGCTCAAAAAATCATGTGAGAAGGTTCTTGTAAGTGTCCTGTTCTTACTCTATATTGGGTGCCGGGACATGTCGGCGTGGAAGGCAATGAGGTAGCTGACACCCTGGCAAAAGAAGGTGCTGTATCTCCTTTCATTGGGCCGGAGCCCTTTTGTGGAGTCAGTGACCAAGTACTCTTAGAAGAAATCAAGAAGGAGGAGGTGCGAAAAGAGCTCGTCTCTGGAACACCATCCCGGGACTGAGGCAGGCCAAGGTCTGTCTGGGTGGATATAACCAGGAAATGTCAAAAGCCTGCATCAGTCTGAATAAGAACAGTATCCGTATTCTTACGGGGCATTGCAGACTCAGGGGACACCTGAGGAAGCTTGGCCTAGAAGATGATGGCGCATGCAGATACTGTGGAGAGGTGGAGGAAACTCCGATACATCTCCTCACAGACTGTGATGCCGTCATTCAAAGAAGATTTAGAGGTCTGGGCCGTTACCAGATAGGGGAGGAGGAAATACCCACCCTAGAACCTTCCAGGATTTTGGGATTCCTTAGGGAGCTCAACTTGGAGAGGGTGCTGTAGATGAGCTAGCTCATCCTCGGCACCAAAGGGGTTACAATAGATCAAAATGGTCGCAGTATAAAACCCTCAAAAAAAAAAAGTGTCCAGTTCAAAATAATAAAATATTTAACTTTAATAAAATAAGTATAAAAATAAAATTATAATAATAAAATAAATAATAATAAGTAAACATAGGAAGAAGAATTTTGCGTTTTTTTTTTTTGGTCAATACATTTATCTAGTTCACTTTAATTTTCAGCTTTAAAAGCAAGGACCTATGGGATTTAAGATGAGCTTGGAGAGAATAAGATGCTTTGGCAGGACAATCGCCAGAACTTCGCCGAATGAGCAACATGTGTATACGTAGAGGTAAGGAATAGAATACTCCCGTTACGGGTCAGCGTCTAGGACTTGAAGAGTCCTTCATACCTTCACAACTTTTAAAATCCAACTTCAGTGTAGGATTTAGGATAAACACCAGGAATTATTAAATAAAATATCACTAAACAAAAACCACTTGCCACATTTGGCAATAAATTTATTAAGATTTATACATTTTTACTTTCTCTTAGTGCTGGCAAGAGAAAGTATTGTCATATCAAATTTTCGATATCGAATTTTCACCAGAAATAAACGTTTTGAGGTCCGCTGAGTTCAAAAGAGTGGTTTTTAAAAAATGGTTTGTGTATGTGTGTGAGTATTTATACATATATGTACAGCACGCTCCAAAAACAAAAAAATCATAGTAAACTTTTAAACTAGACATTCCGTTTGAGTAACACAATGGGATCCAGCAGAAAGTTATCTGTCAAAATTCCTCAACTTTAATCAGAATTCTTCAACACTTTACTGAATGGTTGTTGTGGTGGTTGGTTCCGCAGAGCTGGAAAGCATCAGAAACATTTTCCATGATAGTCTGCTTCATTTTGTGGTCATCGACCAGTTTCGGGCGTTCGCCCACCTTCAGGATGCGTTTGTCAGACAGTTTGATAACACAGACTCGATTGTATAAACTGAATTTACTCTGTACAAGTCTGTGTTATCACACTGTCTGACAAACGCATCCTGAAGATGGGCGAACGCCCGAAACCGGTTGATGACCACAAAATGAAGCACGGAAAATGAACCGGTCTGTCACGGAAAATGTTTCTGATGCTTTTGCTGAATGGATTTTTCAGTCTTTTCCGGCGATCTTCTCCAAAATGGCTCCAACAATTTTCTTTTTAACTTTGTATATAATAACTACATGTTGGTGTATGACTTTTATTTGAAATATTTTTCTGGGAAAATTCATTTAAAGGTTTTTTTTTGGGGGGGGAGAGGATTAGAAATATGCTTATCTCTGGAATTCCATATTAGTTCAGTACACGATTTTATCATCTACATAATTTAAATTAGAATTAAAAAAAATTGTCAAAAGTCTGAGTTTGAAGAAAATCGGTTAAGTGGAAGCGTGATTTTGCAGAGCTGTTTTTTACTATTCTACGATTTACTTCTTAAAGACGGTACAGAAAGATACTTCGGATACTAACTATACTTCCAAAGATCTATCTTTTGTTTGAAACTTTTCCCCGAAAATATTGATTTTTTAGAGGGATTCTGAGGGAACTGGAGGTCACGCTTTCCTTAAAATAAAAAAAAATAAAAAATACTTTATTAAGTTCTGGATTCGTCCATTGATATGAAGTTTTGAAGATAATTTATCAATTTATAACTATGTAAACTGCAGTAAGAGAAATCCGTGTGAGTGTTTCACATCAGATTTTATTTAATCTATAAAATGGGCTCAATCCAATTACAAGATCAGAAGGTCTGGAATTCCTTCTTTTTTTTTGGACAATTGTTGTAAAGTACAACTCAAGGACAGTTGAACTCTGATTAAATTGTCAGTGATACGTGATACGTGAAACAAGTTGAGACTTAGCAAATCATGAGCAGAAAGTTAAACATTAGTTCTTTTACTTTGCTTAACACTTAACTTTAGTTACTATTACGAGAGATAAAGGCATTATTTGGACGACAAAACTAAAAGCTAAACATTAGATTTTTTTAGTCTTGTTTAGGTTAATTAATTGTAAAGTTGGCTTTTGTTTATTTTATTTTGGATTAGCTCAGTGTTAGCGTGTTGAACTGGTAACGCTCATTAATAATAATAATATTTTTATTTCCTGTAAAATTTGACATTATCAAATATAGGAACATCATAAATTTATAACATTGTTATAATAACTCAAGAAAAATTGTCTTTTAAAAAGGTCCTGATAGCTATAATAACACTTTACCTGTAGCAAAGTTTTTATCTTTTTCTTGAATTCATCGCTTGGAAGATTCTTGATGTCTTCTTCCAAGTGGTTGTAAAGCTGGACTCCTATATTCTGGAAAGAGCTTCTTGTTGAATTGAGCCTAAGATTTGGCAACAAAAGATCTTTATGATTCCTAAGCTGGTAATGCGTCTTTTCTTCTGCAGTTGCATAACTTATTATATTGTCTTTTATTTCCATAAGACATGCCAGCACATATTGACAAGGAAGAGGCAATATCTTCTACTGTTGGAAGAGAGGATGACAAGAATCTCTAGGTCTTGCTTTTGACATTATTCTAATGATTCTTTTTTGTATTTTAAATATCCTCTTTACGCTTGTTGCCGAACCCCATAGTATCAGACCATAGCTCAGCAATGGATGGATCATACCATAGTACGTCATACGTAGAGGTCCTTTTCGAGGACTGAGACAACTCGCCTAAACAGAAATGTAAGCTTGTTAAGCTTGCTCTCCAGGTGGTCGACATGCGACTTCCATTGAAGTTTCCGGTCCAGAATTAAACCTAAGAACCTTATAGACTCTTCGTTATTTCTTCCTTCTCCTTTCTTAAGGCTGAAAGTAATGGACTGTGTTTTATCATGGTTCAGCTCTAAGCCATTGGAAGAGAACCAGGTTGATGCTCTAGCCATTAAACACAACATCATTTTTTCTACTTCTTCTTCATAGTTTCCGCTACAAACTAGCGTTGTATCATCTGCGTAGTTGATCACTGATCCACCTAGAGTTGCTGCCAGATCATTAATATACATTATAAATAGTATAGGTCCCAACACTGATCCTTGAGGTACCCTTAATTCCTGTATTAGGTACTCAGATTCCTCTCCATTGATTGCAACTTTTTGTTGTGTATCCTTTAAGTAGAATGCGAAGAGCTGCACTGCCAGCTTACTTAGACCAAACGCTCTTAACTTGTGTATGAGTGCAGTGTGGTTGACACAATCAAATGCTTTGGACAAATCACAGAAGTTAGACTTTAATACTTCCCCTTGTTCATATGCCATATTAGATTTCATCATATTAGACATTTGTCATATTAGATTTTATCTTCCTAGGAGCAATGAACTTAGAAGGCTCTGGGCGTTAATGACCACAGATGTTGACGCGCCATAAAATAAAAAATAAAAAAGTGACAGAGAATTCTTTTATATATTATTGTAAAGTGAAGTTTGAAATAAGTTATATTGCCCTTTTAGAAACAGGTATCCTCCAGCCAAAAAAAATCAACTTTCACGGAGAAATGTTTCAAATAAAATTAACACATATTTATGTGTGTAGATAGTATACTTATATTGAATATATGTAGATAGATTTAAGTAAATAATTGCATTTTCGACAAAATCGGGCATAATTGAGAAAAAAAAACATTCAGCAAAGTTGCAAACCTTTCCGGTGGTAGAATACCTAATAACAAGTTGGAGCGTCCTGCGATTTTGCCGTTTTTGTACTATTTTGTTAACAAGTACACACAATTTTAGAAAACATGTACTAAGTTGAGTTAGACTAGATTAGATTGGGAAGGGCCACGGTTAATTCCCCTGCGACCTGCATTGAGAGGTATATGGTGGATCCCCTGGGCTTCGTCTCTGGACCTCCTTCAGCTTCGACCTCTTAATAGACAAGACATAGTTAAGAGTAAATTAAAATATATTTTTAATATTTATGTATTTCATACCAAAAAAAAATTTACTAAAATAAGTTATGAATAATTTAGTTGGTTTCACGGGAAAAAAATTAAAGGAAATACCTAAGTACGTATATATTTATTTGGCAACAGTTGAAAAATATCATACTTTTTTCATCAGTGACCTAAATTTGGACTTTAATCTCTAGTGATTAAAAGTGAAACACAGTGTTAGCACTTTTCAATAGAATGAAATATTAATAATGTGCTAAAATACTGAAATTCGTTAACTTTTAAAATTTTACTTATCATAAGAAAAAGGATAAGGATCAGACATAATTTTCTGCAATCATTATGAAGGAACCTTACTCAGTTTTTTTTTTTTAATCACTTAGATTTTTCTCTTCCTAGGAGCGCCTGCAGCTCACTATCCGGTGATGGACAGTATAGTCTGTAAGGAAAGATCACTGTCCAGATGCCCGAGGGTAGAGGGAGAGCAATGCTGAAAGTGGCTCCATCATGAAGCTCGTGGCTTTGCTAGTCCCCAGTTGAAGAAACCTTGTCCTCGCCTGGCCGGCACACTCACAAAGGATGTGTACCAGGGTTTCCTCCTCGGCTTTGCAGAAACGGCAAGGTGAGCTAATTAACCAGTTTCTTCCTTCGTAAAGGACCGGCCAAATATCTGTGATTTTATTCTAAATATCAGAATAACTCAGATATTATCTGATCATGGCAAAATACGAGCTTACATGGTGTAATACATTTCAAATGGCAAGTTGTCCTTGTAATAATGAATAAGAACAAACGGTTGACCACTCGGTTTACTATTGCCTATTATTAGAAAATATTAGACTTTCATTATTAATAAAAAATAAAGCAATTATTCTGGTGTATTCCTGGCCAATTGCAAGGATGAAGTTTCTCAACCTTCTGGTCTTAATCATACTTTTATAAATTTGGTTTCTAACATTGATTTAGTGCACTTTAAATTTAATAATAATAATAATAAAATTAAGTGCATTAAAAAAAAAAACTTCTTGAGGATTGATGTATGGTCTTGCTTTATTCTGCAAAGCTGATGCTGTATCTCTTCTTTACTGTTCTCGATCTAGCAATGATCGTTAAGCTCTCAGACGCTCAGTTTTTATTAAATTTTTTCTAGAAAGAACTATTAAATGGGAGATTGGCGTCAACATTGGAGCCCTACAATGTATTTGGGGGTTTCAGGAAAACTAATGCTAGTTGACATGAGCTTAGAGGTTCCAAAGTGGCGCTTAATTGCGGCTACTGATGGAATTAATAAGTCCAGTTTTTATGTGGAGAATTTGATGATGGTGATTAGTCCCATTACAACTTTCTCTTACTGCAATTAAGAGAAATTAATAAAAGAGTAGTGCGTTTACATTGCAAAGAGACTGTTCAACAAGTTTCAAGCGTTCGCCTATTGTAATCTTGATAAACAGTGGTGTGGATGTCGATCAGAACAAACACAGTGCTTTGAAAATTAGGATATATTCAGACCTAGACATTGTGATAGTCGACGATTTCAGGCACACGAAGTTTCATGGTAAACAATCATATAAATAAATAAAATATTGAAACAAAGTAAATAATTAATATACAAATGTAATAAATTCCAACATTGGACAAGATCCATAGTAAATGGAATGTTAATTGAAACTAGAGCAGGTTTAGCTTTCATTCACTTGTATTCTTTAAAGAAAAAAAAATTTGAAATAAATAAATAAATAAAAAAGGACTTGAAAACTTGAAAAGGTGAGATTTAAGATATTGCTGAGAATTTTTACACTCGAGGGAAATCATAGACCCAGTTTCAGGAAATATGGCTATCTCTCTTGCCCACTAGTATTCTCTTGCCCACTTCGTGTCCATACAAGTGGAATTCTATTTATGAAATTGATTTCATTTCATTTACTTATATATATAAATATATATTTATAGATTTTTCAGTCTTTTCTTAAATAAATGTCTGCAATGTAAGCAGAATATAAAGTAAATTGCAAATTGAAATACAATTTTTGAAACTTCAAATGAATAAAGAATTAAATAAGAAGTTACAATTTTTTAAGCGGCATTAAGTGCAAAGTGGTATTAACTTTGAGAATGTATATCGTTATTGAAGTAATAAAAGAAAAAGTGGTAGAATAAATTTTTATAGCGGGAAATAGTGTAGTAGGCGGTAAAAAAGGTAATAACGTAAACAGTGAAATTGCTGTAGATATTGTGGTCTCTAGTATTGGGGGGGGGGGGAGATACGTTGGGAAATGTCAAATATTTATTCTCATTTTATATGAAAAGAAATTGGTTGTGAAAACCTATAATACCCGTAATACAAAAATACGACTCGTAGTTTGTAACGTTGGCCAAATATTTCAATATATTATCAGATGAATTAATTCATTTCGTGATGATTTACTTTATGTTAGTGCAATTAAGATTGGGGGGGTATTGTGATCGTGTCAAATTTTCGATATCGAGTTTTTTCTTTCATCTGAAATACAGGTTTTGAAGTCCTCTGAATCCGAAAATGTGGTTTTTTTTTTTTTTTTTTTTTTAGAAATTGATTTGCTTTTTTTTTCTTCTCTCTCTCTCTCTCTCTCTCATCAGTAAACCCTAATGAGAGGGAGTTTATTTTCAACATGATCCAAACAAAATATATTAAATCTATTACAATAAACAATTACACCTTATTTAATACTATTTACAAAACAATTACTTACAGATGACTTGAAAGAATAGAAAAAGAAATTAAAATAACTGAACACTGCAGATTTTATTTAAAAATTTATTCCATTTTGTAATAGGAAGAGATGGATTTATTCCATTTTGGTCCTAAGAGAGGGATCCATAGCAGCGACAGAGAGAGAAAAATGACAAGACCACTCTCTAGGACTAGAGTGAGAGCTCTCGAAACTGCTTGAATATAGCGACGGGAGATATACGAAATAAATAGCAGAGTTCACTCACCAGTCACAACATGTCATCTACCTTATCCTTTACCATCTACCATTCTCTGCTATTTTAGTGTAAAGTCCAGGCAATCAGTGTCACTTTTTCATTATACAGTGTTCAGACATATCTAGTTTATTAATCTAAACCACATTTTCTCTGCTTCAGCATACCCATCATATTTGATCTCATACTGCTTGGATCCTAAGAGAGGAATCCATAGCAGAGACAGAGAAACAAAAATGACAGGACCACTCTCTCGGACTAGAGTGGGAGAAACTGCTTAAATACAGCGACGGGAGATATACAAGTCGCATAGCAGAGTTCACTCGGCAGTCACAACGTGTCATCTATCTTACTCTTTATCTCTCTACCATTCTCTGTTATTTTAGTGTAAAGTCCAGGCAGTAAAGTGCCACTTTTTCATTATACAGTGTTCAGCCAAATCTAGTTTATTAATCTGAACCAAATAATTTTCTCTGCTTCTACAGTGTTCAGCCAAATTTAGTTTATTAATCTGAACCAAACCATTTTCTCTCCTTCATCATGCCCATTATACATTTTAAATTCATTTTTTTTTTTTGTACATATCTAAAATTTTTGAAGCATTAATAATAAATTTATTGAAATCACAAATGAAATTATTATTTATCAATTAATTTTTCTCCATTGGCGAAGTTTTACCGTGGAAAATTACAATTCGAATTATATAGGATTTAGCACCAAGCAGAAAGGGGCAGTCATAGATAGATCAAATGGGGTTTACTGTTTAAACAGTACTGGACAGTTACACGCGGGAGAGGTTATTATATTAGATATATGTAGATAAGCTTTGAATTTACCATGACCTGTTTATAAACTGTGTCAGTTTGTAACTAATATTTGTTATTACTTCATATATTTTTTCGTTCTTTTATGGAAGAAAAAATACTTTCAGTAAAAGCTCTTTTTTTCTGAATTCAGCCACTGCTGATCACAAATCTGAATGATTTGTTTCCTTAAGATACTTTTTGACATGATCGTAGCGGGAAATGACGGTAGCAGTCAAACAGATTACCGTCCTTCGTCGTTTCTGCGGCAAGACAAGCTGCTCTTTCTTTACCGTTCAAACAAATATGTTCTTGTACCCGTCTAAAGGCCACATCGGTTTCTACCATCCTCAGCTATATACAAATCTTTTCTATTACATTTGTATCATCGTTGCCGTTATTGATGCAGTCAATGGCCACGCGTGAATCAATATTCAGAAGAAAAGTGTCAAAACATTCGCTTACCGTCTGTTTTAATCCACTCCAGTGCTTTTAATATAGCCAGCTGTTCCGCCTGATTGTTAATGCAAATTTATTCAATTTAAACTTAGATTGTGGGTATGTGTTTGCCTGTACCCGTGTCTGTCTGGCTGTCGTGAATGTGTTGTAGTATAACTGAAAAATGGGAAAATCGCATAACGTTCATTGATATAGTGAAAAACGTTAACACGAAATCATACTGCGGTCTTGACAAAATTCCGCATTTTCATACAGTTCTTTTTTCTTTTAACTCGAAAAGATTTCACTTCCCGGACGAACAAAATAAACAATGGCTGCCACTGCTGCTGGGTTTCCGCTTATCTTTGAGTAGGTAAAGGCACCGCTATTGTCAAAATGTTTCAGTTAGTTTTCGAATTCGGTAAATTTTGTGTTAAATTCAGCGAATCTTGTATTGTTTTTTTTTTGTAATTTTATTATATAATCTTATTTTTTCACGGATACAATGCCAGACAAATCGGGACGAAAACAAACTGCTAGTTTATCGTTAATACGAAATTCTTTTAACACGAAAAAATATTTCGGTCCCCTCAGTTTCGTGTTAAACGTTTTTCATTGTTTATGCTCTCTCTACCAGAGGAACTCATTACCTAAAGTTTTGGTCAAAATCAGTAGTATAACTTTACAGTCGTTGTGGTTGGGTCCGCAGTGCTGGAAAGCATCAGAGATATTTTCCGTGATACCCTGCTTCTTTTTGTATTCATCGACCGGTTTTCGGGAGTTTGCCCATGTCATCAGGATGTTTTGTCAAAACAAGTGATTACAGAGATTTGCACAGAGCAATACATGTTGTTTTTCGCTGTTCAAACACTGTACATAAGCCCTTTAAAAGCGAAAAACAACATGTGTTGACTCGAAATGGAGTTTTTATCGAAAGTAAATTGCATCGCACAATGCTCATAGCTGATATTCTGCTTAGAATAAAATTATTGTAAATTAAAGTCCACCACGGAAAGTGCGACTTTATTAATGATTTTTTATTTCCCATTTTCATGGAAAAAGCTCAAAACAATTTTCTTCAAACTTTATATTTTGAGAAAATTGTTGTTTTGAAGTTTCAAGAGGAGCGGATATCCCAGGATCCCCTGTAAAGTTCCATTTCAAAACATTGATATATACGTATGTTTTAATTGCTATATAATATCCAGGACAAATAGATATGTATAAAAATTCAAGTTAAAAAAAAAAAATGGACGTTTGATGGACGTGCATCTTTGCAGAATGAGTTTGCCAAGTTTTTTCAAGTTTCTAGAAAAATGCTCCAAAATTTTGCGTAAACACTGGTTGTTCTTTAACCAAGAAACATCAATATTTCATCAAAGACATTTTCCATGGTAGTCTGCTTCATTCTGTGGTCATCGACCGGTTTCGAGCGTTCGCCCATGTTCAGGTGCGTATAGTCAGACAGCGTGATACACAGACTTGCACAGAGCAAATTCAGTTTATACACTAACTGGTCTTTTTAATTGTATTTTTAAAACTAAACTCTTAAACTACTTCAAAAGGAGGTATGTATGGTCATGGTAACTGGGTGGGAAAAGGAACACGTGTTTGGGTTGTTAAAGGGGCAAATTTTCCTTAAAATGGAAACAACACGTGGGGGTCTAATTTTTAAACTCTATTGTTGAAGTGAGATTCACTTGACAAACCCTGACGGACTTCCCTGATCGGAAATATTTATACAAAACATGGAAGAAACTTATGTACCAAAACTGAAAGAGGAGTTCGGGGTAACATTTTATGCACGATAGTCGGCGATTTCTTCCTCATATTGGAAAATAACATAGACATAGACAAAATAGTACATTACCTTAACAACATAAACCAAAAAATGAAATTCACGTACGAAAAATAAACTAATAATACCTTCAACTTCTTAGACAGCTTAAAATTCACAAGAAGCTTTAAGGAAAAGTTGCCCCTTTAACAACCCAATCACGTGTTCCTTTCCCACCCAGCTTCCATGACCATTCCTCCCTTTGACCTAGTTTAAGAGTTTAGTTTTAAAATACAATTAAAAAGACCGGTCAGTGTATAAACTGAATTTGTTCTGTGCAAGTCTGTGTTATCACACTGTCTGATAAACGCATCCTGAAGATGGGCGAACGCCCGAAACCGGTCGATGACTACAAAATGAAACAGGCTACCACAGAAAATGTCTCTGATGCTTTCCAGCTCTGCGGAACCAACCGCCACAACAATCAATCCTTCGACTTATTTGTAAAATGAGCAACATGAGATTATAGTATTCTAAAACTCATTTCATCCTTATTATAACTTCCTAGAACCAGAATCTAATAAGAATGAATGTTTAGTATGCAACAGCCTAGGCAAATCAAATAGCTTTCTTTTTCACACTTTTTTAATTAAAATAGAATATAGATTTGACTTCTACAAAATACAATTTGCTTCTACTATTTCCAGAAATTACAAGCACACATCTTTAATTTGAATTAATCTTTTTCAATTTACTTCCTTTATAATACAAACACTTTTGAAATGGAAATCTCTATTGTTTCATAATAGTAAAACTTTGTTTGATGTGAGCTAATCTTTTTCATTTCACGCTTCCGCTGTTATATAGCGGCTAAATTTCTTTGATAAGGCTTACTCTACTTTTATTACCTTTCCAAGAATATCATTGTTTTTTTTATGGCGTAATGTCTTTCTGCCATAAAATTTTATAAATATTGTAAATAGACAAGAGTCAATTAAAACATGAAAGTGACATAGAATATTTTTAGAGATTAAACGGTATAATTTTTTTTTTTTTTTAATAAATATATTTTTAATATTTATGTACTTCATACCAAAAAAACAAAAATTAACTAAAATAAGTTATGAATAACTTAATTGGTTTCATGGGGAAAAAAAAATCTGGTGCGAAACACTCACACAACTTTCTCTTACTCCAGTTCTCAAAATTATAATTGACAAATTTTATAGTTTGTGCACCAAATTTGAATGAAATTCGTCGAAAACTGAAAAAACTGTTCAGTAAAAGCGCACTTCCGGTTTACTAATTTTCTTGAAAGTCGGAATTTCGGCAATAAATTTATTTCTAATTAATTTTGTTTGGATGATAGAATTGTATAATCAACTATGATAGCACTTTAGAGAAAACATAACCCAACCCCTTAAAAGGGCCTTTAAATGAATTTTTTCAGAGAAATGTTTGAAATAAAAGTTCTAGCTCTTTGTATCTTTAGTTTATGTGAGAAGTTTCAAGAAAATTTTCGGAGCCATTTTTGAGAAAATCGCGAAAAAGTTAAAAAAAAAACATTCAGTAAAGTGGTAAAATAAACGCACTTCCGTTATCCGATTTTTTCAAACTCGGAATTTCAACAACATACTCAATTCTAATTAACATTATTTAGATGGCAGAATTGTCTAATAAACTGAAATAGCACTTTACATGAAAATCTAGCCCCAGCCCTCCCCCAGAAGTGCCTTTAAATGAGTTTTTCCGCAGAAATGTTTCAAATAAAAGTTGTAGTTGTTAGTATGTGTAGTTAATATACTAAGTTTGAAGAAAATCGTTGGAGCCATTTTTGAGAAAATTGCAAAAACGTAAAAAAACAACTAGTAAAGTGGTACTTCCGGTTAAGGAATTTTGACAGATGACCCATTGTCGGATCCCACGGTGATAACTAAGCGGAATATCAAGTTTGAACTTTCTACGATTTTTCGTTTTTGAGCTACTCTGTTCACATACATACACACACACACAAACCATTTGCTAAAAACCACTTTTTTGGAATCAGGGGACATCAAAATGGATATTTCCGGTGAAAACTCGATATCGAAAATTTGACACGATTACGACACTTCCTCTTACTAGGAGTAAGAGAAAGTAAAAATGAAATAAAATGCTTATGTACGTATATATTTATTCTGCAACGTTAAAAAATATCATACTTTTTTCATCAGTGGCCTAAATTTAGACTTTAATCTCTAATGATTAAAGGTGAATCACAGTGTTGGCACTTTTCTATAGTACAAAATATTAATAATGGACTAAATTACTGAAATTTGTTAACTTTTAAAATTTTACTTATCCATAAGAAAAAGGATCAGACATAATTTTCTGCAATCATTCTGAAGGAACCTTCCTCAGTTTTTTTTTAATCACTTAGATTTTTCTCTTCCTAGGAGCGTCTGCAGCTTACTATCCGGTGATGGACAGTATAGTCTGTAAGGAAAGATCACTGTCCGGATGCCCGAGGGCAGAGGGAGGACAGAGGGATTCAAGTATCAGACTGTTATCAGTTATTCCTAATATTTGTCAATTGTGTGTATTGTATCGTTTTATGGATACCGGAAGTCGAAGTGAGGAGTAAGTGTTGTTAGTAGAGAGTTTTAGAGAATTGGTATTCGAAATACGTACTACTGATTTATGAAAATAAACTATATTTTAACAAATAATTTAAAGTGTATTGAAATAGAAAAACTAAGATGCACAATTGTAAATGAATATAAGAATTATGAAATGAATATAAAATATTAAAGAAGTAGTGTTAAAACCTTAAATAGGGACGCGCTCGCGATGTGTGATGGTGCTTCTGATCTGGAACTGATGTGAACTTCTTTCGTACTGGCACTTAACTGATTGATAACTCGAACTTAACTGATTTGGAACTCCAGTGATCCAGACGATCTGGAACTCCAGTGGTGCGACGTTTATATTTGCATCACTCACACATCGGCTGATGTGTAAGTACTTGCCACACTAAGACATCTCTCGTAGTATATTGACCCTAGGGGAGGTCGGTAGTTAACAAAGGCTGTTTTGGCCGGGGTGGCGACGCTTTGTTAACAGATGGTGGCCAGGTGGCTCTTGAGTGTACATTGACCCTTGTATGAAGGAAATACAAAAAGGGTTTTGCGGCGGTTCTCTTGACTGTATATTGACCCCTGTTTGAAGGGGTTTTGCCGCGGTACTTGACCTGCAGATAGCGGCTGGCTGGAACCTTTTCCAAATTCCAACCACTAGTTGTAATTTTTAGATTTATTTAAAAATTATATCTTCTTCTTCTTCTTGCCATCACATCACATGTGCATTCGGGCGTTTTCGAGAAAATTCCCCCCCAAAAAACTCATAAATTCGCTCTGTAAAGACGCACTTTCAGTTATCAAGTTTCTTTAAATTCGGAATTCTAGCAACACTTCTAATTTGAAATAATAATAATAATAATAATAATAATAATAATAATAATAATAAAAATAATTGTCAGTAACGAGAGAACACTGTTCGGAGGCCGGCAGTGCACTCAGAAGGTACCGGGCGCCAATGACCATAGCTGTTGACGCGCCTTAGATAAAAAAAAAAAATAAAAATAAAAATAATAAGCTAATTAAAAGAAATAATTGTAAATTAAAAAAAATACATAAGCATATTTTTTTTATTAACGAACAAAAACTTAATAGGAAAGGAAATCCGCCTGCCGGGGCACATCTTAACTTTACTGTACTGTTTCCCCCAGAATCCCAAAACAACAATTTTCCCGGGAAAACATATCAAAAAATCTGGTGAGTGTGAAACACTCACACAACTTTCTCTTACTACAGTTCTCAAAATTGAACAAATTTTATAGTTTGTGTAGCAAATTTAATGAAATTCGTCGAAAACAGAAAAAAAAAAACAGTTCAGTAAAAGCGCACATCCAGTTTATTAATTTTCTTAGAACTCGGAATATTGCCCATTTATTTATTTCTAATTAACTTTGTTTGGGTGATAGAATTGTATAAGCTATGATCCAATTATAATTTATCTACTATGATAGCACTTTAGAGAAAAAACAGAACCCCACTCCCTCCCCTAAAAGTGCCCTTAAATGAATTTTTCCAGAGAAATGTTTTAAATAAAAGTTGTAGATCTTTGTATGTTTAGTTTATATGGGAAGTTTCAAGAAAATCGTTGCAGCTACTTTTTGAGAAAATCGCAAAAAAGTGAAAAAAATCATTTAGTAAAGTGGTAAAATAACGCACTTCCGGTTATCCGATTTTTTTTCAAACACGGAATTTCAACAACATATTTAATTTTAGTTAACATTATTTCTAAGTTTAAAGAAAATCGTCAGAGCCATTTTGAGAAAAACGCATAAAAGTAAAAAAAAAAAAAAAAAAAAAAAACAGCTAGTAAATTGGTACTTCCGGTTGAGGAATTTTGACAGATAACGTACTGTCAGATCCCATGGTGATACTTAAACGGAATATCATGTTTCAACTTTCTACGGTTTCTCGTTTTTGAGCTATGCTGTTCACATATACCCACCCACACACACACACACACAGACCATTTGCTAAAAACCATTTTTTTGGGCTCAGGGGACCTCAAAACGGATATTTCCGGTGAAAACTCGATATCGAAAAAATTTGACACAATACTTCCCTCATACCTACTAAGAAAAAGTAAAAAAAAATTATAGGTATTTATGTGAGACATGTTTAAACTACAATATGTGTAACCGGAAACAAGATTTCTTTTATATTATTAAAACACCAAGTCACAAATCCATAGTTACTTCATATAAAAACAAGTTTGAAATAAACTGATAACATATTTTTTTATGACGCAGAATATTGATTTTCCTCGGCCTACTGATATTTGTACTAACTTTATACCTTTCATTTCCTCTTGAACTCTTTCTATATCCTTTTTATTTCGTCTCTTTTTGAAGCTATAAAGTTTCATGAAAAAACATTTCTATTTATATAGTACTTACAGAACGACATCTCTTTCTCAAATATCAAATTTACAATAAACATATTTATTGATTCATGAAATATAAATATTGATTAGTTATAAGAATCTAATGAAAAAACAAAAACATAATTATCTCTCTCACCATTTAGAATATGGACGCCCACTTTTGAGTTTGTACACATGTCATTTATAAAATCTGTGATAGTATCTTAAGGGAATACCAAGTTTGAACTTTCTGCGACTTTTTTGGTTTTGAGATATTCTGTTAACACACACAGTTTTTTTGTGATTGTTGGGATGAGAGTGAATTATTTTTGCGAAGTTGTTTTTCGAGACCATAAAAACTTGAAGCCAAGTAACATCTCTTTCCACCAAAGACCAAACAAAGACAAATCTAAAAAATACGAGGACAGGACTGTAAGCTGGATATGGCAGAACTACCCTGCCAAATTTTTTTAGTATTTAATAGTTATAGGGTTAAAAAAAAAGAAAAAAAGAAATTACTTTTGACAATAAAAAAAAAAATCTGGTGTGAAACACTCACACAACTTTCTCTTACTCCAGTACTCAAAATTATAATTGACAAATTTTATAGTTAGTGTACCAAATTTAATGAAATTCGTCGAAAAGTGAAAACACTGTCCAGTAAAACTGTCCGGTTACTAATTTCCTTGAAACTCGGAATTTGGGTCATATATTAATTTCTAGTTATTTCAATTTGGATGACAGAATTGTATAATCAACTGTGATAGCATTTTAAAGAAAAACATAACCCCCCTCCCCCAAAAGTCCCCTTAATGAATTTATCAGGGGAAAAGTTTCAAATAAAAGTTGTAGCTCTTTATATGTATAGTTAACAACGCTGGTTTAAAGAAAATCGTTGGAGCCATTTTCGAGAAAATACCAGAAAACTGAAAATTATATTTCAGTAAAAACGGACTTCCGGGTATCTATTTTTTTTCAAACTCGGAATTTCAACAACATATTTAATTCTAATTAACATTATTTAGATGACAGAATTGTCTAATATACTGAAACAGCAGTTAAGATGAAAACCTAACCCCCCCTCCCCCAGAAGTGCCCTTAAATGAATTTTCCTGGAGAAATGTTTCAAATAAAAGTTGTAGCTCTTTGTATGTGTAGTTGATATACGTTTAAAGAAAATCTTCGGAGCATTTTTGAGAAAATTGCAAAAACGTAAAAAAAACAACTAGTAAAGTGGTACTTCCGGTTGAGGAATATTGACACATAACGCACCGTCAGATCCCATGGTGATACCTAAACGTAATATCAAGTTTGAACTTTCTACGATTTTTCGTTTTTGAGCTATGCTGTTCGACAGACACACACACACAGACCATTCGCTTTTTTTGGATCAGGGGACCTCAAAACGGATATTTCCGGGAAAACTCGATATCGAAAATTGACACGATAAATACTTCCCTTACTAGGATAAGAGAAAGTAAAATGGTGTGAAAACACTCACACAACATTCTTACTTCAGTTCTCAAAATTATAACTGACAATTTAATAGTTGTGTGCCAAATTAATGAAATTCGTTCGAAAAACTGTCAAGTAAAAGGTACTTCCGGTTTACTAATTTTCTTAAAACTCGGAATTTCGGCCATCTATTTATTTCGAATTAATTTTGTTTGGATGATAGAATTGTCTAATCAACGGAAATAGCACTTTAGATGAAAACCTAACCCTACCTCTCCCCCCCGGAATTGCCCTTAAATGAATTTTTCCGGAGAAATGTTTTAAGTAAAAGTTGCTGCTGTTGCTATGTGTAGTTTATATACTAAGTTGGAAGAAAATCGTTGGAGCCATTTTTGAGAAAATTGCAAAAAAAAACTTGTAAAGTGGTACTTCCGGTTGAGGAATTTTGACAGATGACCTACTGTCGGATCCCATGATGATAACTAAACGGAATATCAAGTTTCAACTTTCAACGATTTTTCGTTTTTGAGCTATGCTATTCACATACATACACACAGACCATTTGCTAAAAACCATTTTTTTGGACTCAAGGGACCTCAAAACGGATATTTCCGGTGAAAACTCAACATTGAAAATTTGACACGATTACAATACTTCCTCTTATTAAGGAGTAAGAGAAAGTAAAAGTTGTACTTTTATACATTCTAGTTCAGGGTTCCTGTAATAAATAATTGAACGAATGGTATTTAATATTTTATAAGCACAATGTTCACAGTTAGTTCTGTAATTGTGACATGGTACGCTGAGGTCCTGGGTTCGTGTCTAGCAGTGCTCTTCACAGATTTTCTCTCACTATGTTCGCCCTACAGCCACTTTACGATAACAGGCAGGTGCTATCCTTACCTAGATAGTTCTAGAAGAAAGTGAACTAAGAAGGCTCCGAGGTTTTGAGGGTAGTTACAGAAGTCCAGAAGGGATTTGGATAGTGCTAATTATAAGTGATTAAAAGAAACTGAGGAAGGTTCCTTTATAATGATTGCAGAAAATTATCTCTGATGCTTTTTTTATTATAAGTATAATTTTAAAAACTAACAAATTTCAGTATTTCAGCCTATTATTAATATTTTATCCTATTGAAAAGTGCCAACACCGTGATTCATTTGTAATCTCTAGAGGTTGAAGTCCAAATTTAGCCAATGATGGAAAAAGTATGATATTTTTCAACTGTTGCAGAATACGTCTTTACGGTCATAGGTGTTTTCTTTAATTTTTTCTTTCAATGAAACCAACTAAATTATTCATAACTTATTTTAGTAATTTTTTTTTTGGTATGAAGTATATAAATATTAAAAATATATTTATTTTTATTCAAAAATTATATCGTTTAATCTCTAAAAAAATCCTGGGTCACTTTTATGTTTAATTTATTCTTGTCTATTTACAATAATTTACAACATTTTAATGCAGAAAGACATTGCTCCATTAAAAAAACAACGATATTCTGGACTCGAACTTGGCACATCCGCGTTGGAATCTAGCACACTACCATTGAGCTAATACCTTCCTGAGACTGTAAGAACTGTTGTTCGTTTAAAAACTAATGTAATTTAAGTGCATAACTCCCTAGTATTGGTATAAGGATACTCAGATGCAGGGAAAAAAAATGACCAGGTACTACCACATTCAAATATTGGATACATCTCGTATGAAAGCCTAGCGCTTTTTTTTTATCACCCTAGTTATCAAGCATTCAATCGCAGAATGGTGACACACTCAAAAAGATAGGGATATATCATAAATAAACTTATTCAATAATTGAAATAGATATCAATCGCTTATTTATGTTTTTGAAATGTGGGATATATTGTGAAAATTATGAAGCACATATGTATATATAATACAGTTTACTGTATCTATTGTATCCAGTACTAATGCCATATAATGTATGATCTGTGTTCAGTCAGGTCAATCAATATGAGAGATGATAATTGTTTACATTTGCTCATATCTACCTGGAAATGTTTATATACCTATATATATAGGGGCAATAAATCCATATTAATAACAGCAAGTTTGTTTATATTATTAGTCTAGCTCAATCCGTTATAATTGGAGACCAAATTTACACTTAGCTAGTGAATATTGACACAACGAGGACAGCGAAATCAGTACCTGATTGCAACCGAGCGAGCTCCCCCGTATGTTTAATCTTCACTTACTTTACTCTTAGAAATAAAGTTTCGATTTATCTCTGGTCACCGAATGTTTTTATTTTTACTTTCTCTTACTCCAAGAGAAAGTATTGCGATCGAAACTATTACGATTCATCTCTCATTTTATCGCGCTTAGTTTTTTCCTTCGACACGACGGACAAAACTCATATCGGCGGCCGTAACCCGGCTTGCATTCTTATCCAGCATTCTGCCCCGCACTGAAGATAGGGTAGGTGTGATGTGATGGCAAGAAGAAGAAAATATAATTTTTAAATAAATCTAAAAATTATAACTAGTGGTTGGAATTTGGAAAAGGACCCAGCCAGCCGCTATCTGCAGATCAAGAACCGCGGCAAAACCCTTTCAAACAGGGGTCAATATACAGTCAAAAGAACCGCGGCAAAACCCTTTTTGTATTTCCTTCATACAAGGGTCAACGTACACTCAAGAGGCCACCTGGCCACCATCTGTTAACAAAGCGTCGCCACCCCGGCCCACACAGCCTTTGTTAACTACCGACCTCCCCTAGGGTCAATATACTACGAGAGATGTCTTAGTGTGGCACGTTTACACATCAGCCGATGTGTGAGTGATACAAATATAAACGTCGCCCCACTGGAGTTCCAGCAATTAAGTACGAGTTATAGAGCAGTTAAGTACAAGTTATACAGCAGTTAAGTACGAGTTATACTTCAGTTAAGTTCGAGTTATCAATCAGTTAAGTGCCAGTACGAAAGAAGTTCACATCAGTTCCAGATCAACCATCACACATCGCGAGCGCGTCCCTATTTAAGGTTTTAACACTACTTCTTTAATAATTTATATTCATTGCATATTCTTATATTCATTTACAATTGTGCATCTTAGTTTTTCTATTTCAATACACTTTAAATTATTTGTTAAAATATAGTTTATTTTCATAAATCAGTAGTTCGTATTTCGAATACCAATTCTCTAATCTCTCTAACTAACAACACTTACTCCTCACTTCGACTTCCGGTATCCATAAAACGATACCAATACAGTAGGTGAACGGTCTTGAAGACGATCTTTTTCACTTTCTTGCTGATAAAATAAAAACAATATGGTTATATGGAAAAATAACAACTTCTTTTTTTTTGTGGTAACCCCAAAATAATTAAAAGTTAATTATTAAAGCTAATAAAGATCGAGTCTTTTTTAATTATAATACTAAGTATTTTCAGTTTACTAATCAGTTCTACTGGAGGTTTGTTAAAAAAATAAATTGGTCGGCAATAATTGAATTCTATTTTTCGAGATAATTAAAGTTTTACATTTTATTTCAATGTAAAATGGTATTGTTAAATTCTGCCCTTGAAAAGACTTGATCCAAAACTGAATTACCTATAATTTTCAAATGTGATCCATTGTGTGCGGTTATAATTCTAAGAATATCATCAACAAATACCATAGAACATGTGCTACGAGGATAATCTAATTTTTTTTAGCAGTGAATCAAACAAAATGTTCCACAAACCAGGACCAGGAGCCTTGCGGGCAATCTTTAGTTATCGGTCTGAATCTCTTCACTCTATACGTTCAGATAAATAGTTTTTAAGTAATTTATCCAAATTACAAGGATATTTAAATAGTCAAATGTGCCTTTAACATCAACAAAAATTAGGAGAGTTTTTTTTTTTATTGATTATATTAAGTTCTAATTAAGGACTAAGATACAGGAAGATGTCCTTTGCTTACTATTTGCAGATGACATTGTCATCTTTGCAGATTCCCGAACAGACCTACAAAGGAAGTTGAATGTATTGCTGGATTATTGCAAGCTAAATTTTCTGGAGACCAACGTAAGTAAAACCAAAATAGTTGTTTTCCGGCCCTCCCCTCGCTCCAAAAAAGTATTACCCGTGACCCTCGGAAATGAGGTTGTAGAATATGTAAATAACTTCACATACTTGGGAGTGCCCTTCAGCTGTAGTGGCAAATTTAGATTGGCCGCTGACTACTTTATTAGTAAAGGGATTAGATCGGTGGGCAGAGTGAAAGAGATTCTTGTTAGAGGTAAATCTACTACTTGGGAAGCAAAAAATAAGTTATTTCTTTCCGTCGTAGCAGCTACTTGTCTGTACTCCTCCGAGGTCTGGTCTCTAGGTTATTTGGATCTTATCAAGAAAGTTCAAGTTAATTTTTACAAGCAGCTGCTCCATCTCCCAACAAACACGCCGAACTATTTTGTTAGGCTAGAATCTGGCTGTAAAAACATCAAGGTCTTGGCATTGGAGAGAGTGCTCGGCTGGTGGATCAAATTATTACCTATGCCAGTCAGTCAGAGAGAATAACAAAACGCTGTTATGATGCTATAATCGACTATGTTACTTCGCATGCTCACCCCAAGAAACCAAGTATGTTATAACTGGTTTTATTTTGTAAACAATATTTTAGCTACCTTGGGATGTGAGAGTATCGGCAAGCTTAATTCATATTATCAATTGTTAAGATGTCGGGACGATATAGTTGAGAGATGGCATAACCACCTATACTCTCAGGACATTGAGCGGGCGCTTAATTCATCCTATAACCCCTTATTTAGGTCCATTAGCTCCCTTGGTTGTGGCGAGTATTACTTAAATTCTAACATGTCTATTAAAAAACAAAGAGTTTTATCTCAATTAAGGTTAGCCAATGAGCAAAATATTAAACTGTATTCCGATGGTAACAAATATATTATCAATACACAGGAAATTTGTACAATATGTAATATGAAAGAAATGGAAACTTTGGCTCATATTCTTTTTAGATGTCCTATTTATAAACCTGATCGCTGTCACTACCTCGCCAATTATATCTCTCAGAGTACCCCTTTCGATCAAATAATGATTAATCTGCTGCAACCTGATAATACCTATTTAGCCAATAACCTTTTCTATTATATCACACAAATATTAAAGCTAAGATCTTTTATCTTAAATGAATGAGGGTATTTCCATTTCATTTTATTGAATTATGTATAGTTCTGTTTAGATTATGTATAATCTGTAACTGTTCTGTTCTTTAATTGGATATAACAAGTAAATGCTGTTTATTTTCTGCACCAAACCCATGTAACATGTAAAATTTTGCATAAATACATTATTATTATTATTATTATTATTATTATTACATTAACGCATCAACAGTGCTCCTTAGAGGTCGAAATACAAATTGCTGATTATTAGGCATATTATTTGGTTCTAAATGGTACATTATTCTATTAATGAAAAGTTTTTTTAAGTATTTTTTCCGCTAATTGGGAGAAAAGATTAATAGGGCGAAATTTGGAGACATCAATTATAGTTTCTCTGCATACCTTATTGATCAGTGTAACTTTTGATGTTTTCCATAATCTAGGAAACACGCCGTCAATTAAAAATCTATTATACAATATGTGGATAGGTCCGCAATGCTGGATAACATCTGGTATTTTATCCGTCGTAGCATGGGTATTTATAATTTTCCTGACCGGTTTCGGATCTTCATCCATCGTCAGAGCAAATTCACCAAGTTCGTGTAGAGTTCACTTCAACGTAATCTTTCTGTTACATTCACACTTGTTGGTTTGTTGGTTGTATACATGTGCGGGAGGTTATAAGGTTATGTTACTATTTGTGTGTGTTTAATGACAAAATTGAATTATTATAAATCATAATTATACATTAGAAAATTGTATATAATAAATAGCATGTTTTGAAGAATATTTTATAACTAAATTTTAATAGTGTTGTTAAGTATGCTCAGTGTTTTATCAAGTAATTTTTATTAGGGGGGAGCGATAAGAAATTTCAGAAGTATACTGTACTAATAAGAATAGATAAAGTTTGAAGAAAGGCAATGCAAAGTTTATAACCTCTCCATATACATACCCAACAAACCAACAAGTGTGAGTGTAACAGAAACATTACGTTGAAGTGAACTCTACACGAACTTGGTGAATTTGCTCTGACAATGGATGAAAATCCGAAACCGGTCAAGAGCAAAATGAATATGCATGCTACGAGAGATTAGAGAGTTGCATGATACAACTCTGAAGAGATTACTTACTTACATAATCGGCGATTTTTCTATAGATAAGTGAAATAAATGAAAAGCTTTTAATAAAATTATACTATTCAACCTGAAGCCTTCTAATTGTTGAACCTTGCTATAACTTGGCGCACTTCTTGTCGACTAAAAAACTCAAGTTATTTCCTGTTTAAGGGAGCTTGATTTCCACTCGGAGTTCACTGTGAACCTCTTTAGCTTACAAGATACCGACCTGGAGGTAGCATATTCACCAAAATAATGTATCAAAGTTTCCTTTAAACTCAGCCGTAAATGAACCCGTCTTCTTTTATTATGTTACTCATTGTCATAGCGGCTACCATATATTTATTTTAATAATAATTTAATTTATTATCAAAATAAATTTGTAAACTTAAAATGAGCTTCTCTATTTTATTTAAAGAAAAATCTATTAACTTATTGAAAAAGTATAATACTAAGCAGTGTAAGACCAAATAATAATAAAGTTTGATTGATGACTGCTTGATCAGATACCATCTTTCAACACAGTTTATAGAATGTTGTCGTTAACTAATACCTGTTTTCTAAAGTTTATATATATAGGTATAAACTTTACAAAACAGGTAAATGTAGATGATATATAATCTATACATATATATATCATTAAGAGTTGAGACTTTATCGACAATTTCTTGTGTTTGAAAAGAAGTTGCTAAGTTATCGTTATGAAAAGTTTTACATTGAAGTTTTTTTTTGAAAGCAAAACTGATTTCCTTTCACTCTTAACATCTTTAATGGAAAACTTTTTTTGGGACACCATATTGCACAATTAAATTGATCGATGAAATAATGTTATTTCTATCATGATATAAAAGGTCTTTATTTATAAAGATATAATCTGATAATCGAAACTGTTATTGATAGAAACTGTAATTTTGATCCAAAATATTCAGGGTGTCCCAAGGTATATGGGATAATGACTTTTTCTCGGAAACAAAGATAGCTAGAAAAAAAAAAACTAAAAAATACGTGTCCCCGTAATTTTTT